>JAQJVL010000398.1:284124-288427 GCA_035578905.1 Stictocephala bisonia | reverse complement strand
TGAAAATACTATTTGAATTCTAAAACGAATATATGTTTAATTTGTAAAATTTATTGAACAGTGCAGTGTCTTTGATGTGTTAATGTCATATTTATTACTTGGTAGATTGCCCGTTTCTGGGTCAATGTTTATCTAGGCTGTGTAATTATGGTAAATAGTCCCTTTCAGTGCACCTTTTCTTCCAAGAAAAACCCGTTAGAATAAATGATGAAATTACAAAAGAAACACAATAAATAATCTAAATTAAACTGTATTTGTGAACTTACATTACTCAAACAATATTGTAAGGTGATTTTGTTCTGTATTCAATTAGTGTGATAGTGAAGTGATTTGGTGTAATAGTGAAGTGATTATGTGAATAGCAGGAAATAATGTATGTCAGTGAGTTGTTCTGTTATTATGATTACGATGATAAATGCAGAGAAATAGAGAGAAACAAATTATATTGCACACATTAATATTAATACAAATGAACCTGTGTTTACAGTTCCTTAGGTTATGTTTACTGAAACTGAACCACTACCTAAACCCACTGGTATCATTTGGATATACATGTTATAGACTAACACTGGTGAATTTCAAAGTAATTCAGTGTGTAGTTCAAAGTAATTAGTTTATTTTTTTACAATTTCCATTAAACTGTAAACAAAAAATGTGTGATGAAGAAAACCAATATGCCTACATTTGTTTAAGCCGATGTGTATGTTAATGGCCCACTTATATCTCTTATTAAAATTGTATATGCCTACGTCTTTGTGAGTAAATTACTACAGGTGTTTTACGATTGTTTTAAATATTAGCCTAATCTACTGTATTTGTTTGTTTACAGGATCGAGCCCTCCACCGGATATCTCACCTCATTTATTGGGTCTTTTTAATTTAGATGACTCTGACAAATACGCCCACTAAGTTCCAGTTGAAGATATTGAGAATTTTGTATCATCTGAAGAGGATGAACCAAGTAAGAAAAGGGAGAGACCGAGTAAGTTACATAATAAATCATACACAAATAATAAAGTCAGTGGGCCTTCAGTAATAACAATACATTTACACGGGGACGACATTGGCCAATTAGTGGTGGTACATGAGGAATTAATTGAAAATACAGCCCAGTTAGATTATAACGGGCAAATATTGGACACTGAAAAATAACTAATACTGACCAAAACATTGATACTAACCAAGACGTTAATACTAATCAAATAGTTTATACTAATCAAAACGTTGATACTAACCAAAACGTTTATACTAATCAAATCGTTGATACTAATCAAAACATTGATACTAACCAAAACGTTAATACTAATCAAATAGTTTATACTAATCAAAACATTGCTACTAACCAAAACATTGATACTAACCAAAACATTGACACTAACCAAGCCGTTAATACTAATCAAATAGTTTATACTAATCAAAACGTTGATACTAACCAAAACGTTTATACTAATCAAATCGTTGATACTAATCAAAACATTGATACTAACCAAAACGTTAATACTAATCAAATAGTTTATACTAATCAAAACATTGCTACTAACCAAAACATTGCTACTAACCAAAACATTGACACTAACCAAAACATTGACACTAACCAAGCCGTTAATACTAATCAAATAGTTTATACTAATCAAACGTTGATACTAACCAAAACGTTTATACTAATCAAATCGTTGATACTAATCAAAACATTGATACTAACCAAAACGTTAATACTAATCAAATAGTTTATACTAATCAAAACATTGCTACTAACCAAAACATTGATACTAACCAAAACATTGACACTAACCAAGCCGTTAATACTAATCAAATAGTTTATACTAATCAAAACGTTGATACTAACCAAAACGTTTATACTAATCAAATCGTTGATACTAATCAAAACATTGATACTAACCAAAACGTTAATACTAATCAAATAGTTTATACTAATCAAAACATTGCTACTAACCAAAACATTGATACTAACCAAAACATTGACACTAACCAAGCCGTTAATACTAATCAAATAGTTTATACTAATCAAAACGTTGATACTAACCAAAACGTTTATACTAATCAAATCGTTGATACTAATCAAAACATTGATACTAACCAAAACGTTAATACTAATCAAATAGTTTATACTAATCAAAACATTGCTACTAACCAAAACATTGATACTAACCAAAACATTGACACTAACCAAGCCGTTAATACTAATCAAATAGTTTATACTAATCAAAACGTTGATACTAACCAAAACGTTTATACTAATCAAATCGTTGATACTAATCAAAACATTGATACTAACCAAAACGTTAATACTAATCAAATAGTTTATACTAATCAAAACGTTGATACTAACCAAAACGTTTATAATAATCAAATCGTTGATACTGACCAAAACATTGACACTAACCAAGCCGTTAATACTAATCAAATAGTTTATACTAATCAAAACGTTGATACTAACCAAAACGTTTATACTAATCAAATCGTTGATACTAATCAAAACATTGATACTAACCAAAACGTTAATACTAATCAAATAGTTTATACTAATCAAAACATTGCTACTAACCAAAACATTGCTACTAACCAAAACATTGCTACTAACCAAAACATTGACACTAACCAAGCCGTTAATACTAATCAAATAGTTTATACTAATCAAAACGTTGATACTATCCAAAACGTTTATACTAATCAAATCGTTGATACTAATCAAAACATTGATACTAACCAAAACGTTAATACTAATCAAATAGTTTATACTAATCAAAACATTGCTACTAACTAAAACATTGATACTAACCAAAACGTTTATAATAATCAAATCGTTGATACTAATCAAAACATTGATACTAACCAAAACGTTTATTATAATCAAATAGTTTATACTAATCAAAACATTGCTACTAACCAAAACATTGATACTAACCAAAACGTTTATAATAATCAAATCGTTGATACTAACCAAAACATTGATACTAACCAAAACGTTTATAATAATCAAATAGTTTATACTAATCAAAACATTGCTACTAACCAAAACATTGATACTAACCAAAACGTTTATAATAATCAAATCGTTGATACTAACCAAAACATTGATACTAACCAAAACGTTTATAATAATCAAATAGTTTATACTAATCAAAACATTGCTACTAACCAAAACATTGATACTAACCAAAACGTTTATAATAATCAAATCGTTGATACTAACCAAAACGTTGATACTAATCAAAACGCTGATACTAATCAAAACATTGATACTAACCAAAACGTTGCTACTAACCAAAACATTGATACTAACCAAAACGCTGATACTAACCAAAACATTGCTACTAACCAAAACATTGATACTAACCAAAACGTTCATACTAATCAAAACATAGGTACTAACCAAAACCTTTCATTAACTAATAGGGGAAACCTTCGTAAAAGAGGCTTAAAAGGAGAAAGTAGAAACATTCGTCCTGAAAGAAAAAAGTTAAGAAACAAGGAGCATGAATATAAAACAGAATATAAAACTGTATATATACCAACACGTATTATGCTAATTAAAAAACTATTTGAATATAAAAACAAAAGTGGTAAAACTATCACGGCCAAAAAGTTACTGGCTTTTGAACAGTGCCGAAATAAATGTTCAGAAAAAGTATCTAAAGATAGAATATGTCATTTAAATAATTTCACTTGATTATCAGCAGTTTGTATGAATAGCAGATATTAAAATCTATTCATTATTAATTATGTATTGATAGAATAATGCCTTTTAGTTTTCTGTCACTTTGTCAGATTAGAAAATCACGAATTAATTAGAATTAAATAAAAGCTTGTAGTCTAAAATATATTAATTGTAATTTTCGGTCCTATTTTAGCAAATACTGTAGTTGATTAATCCTAAATCTTAGATTATGTAGTAATAAATGTTGTAAGACAAATTATTCAAATATTCACAGTTTGAAGTAACTTATCTGGATTGCAAAGAAATTGAATTATAATAAAGTTGACTTATAAGTTGAACAAACTTTTTTAACATTTTTTGTTCAATTTAAATATTCTTGTACATTAATCTAAAACGAATTATAAAAATCAACTGTTTAGACTTATTCCAAATTTTAAACACACCTTCTCTTGAGGATCCTTCTTTAATTTATATGTTTTTTGCCCTTTGAAAAAACAATACAATATTCACGTTTTTATATAAGACCTTGACCGTTTTATTCCAAGTAATCATTTTTAAGTACTCCACGCAGGGAGCTACTAACAATAGAAACGCTAAAAACAGCCCTATAGAGTGTGGCAGGCA
>JAQJVL010000398.1:271624-279124 GCA_035578905.1 Stictocephala bisonia | reverse complement strand
TCTTATAACTCATAATACATAAACTAGGTGGTATATTGGTAAATTCATGTGTTGAAATGTGCTTGAACAATTATTCATCTAAAACATTATACATTTTATTAGATTATATCTTGATACAAATAGCGTTGACTTAGTAAAATAAATCCAACAACACACAAACCATTTGTTTAAATTTAATAAAATTCTGTTCTCTCTACAACATTTCTACTTTATTACTTACTTTAAATGATCAACACATTTATAAATATGAATATATTAGGAATTACATATATAAAAATAATATAAAATATGAATATCTACTAATATCTTAAAAGTAAGTAGAAAGAACAAATCTTAAATAGTGGACTGACATAGTTGAAAGGGATATAATAGATCTACCTGCTATTACAAAATATATCTACTTGATATAAACTTTAATATATTACTGTGTGCACGATTTATATTTTTTAAGAGTAAGAAATGCATTTACGTACTATTTTCAATAACTGTTTCGTTTACCTAAAATTTTATAAAAACAATTCTTTTAATTACTTAATTTATTTTGTGCCTTCATACTTGTTCCAAAGATTAAAACTCTCAATAAACCCCAACGTAACTTTGGAACGTCACATAAACTTCTATTACGGCACATCTCAACAATATTTGGACAGTGTCATACATTTAGCCATTCCTGGTTGAATTTTAACAAAATATAAAGACGTATAGTGATACTTGTTTATATCTAACATCTGATTTACACTTATAGAATCTAACAGAATACAGTGCATGTAATTAATACAAATTGTAAAACTTGGCTTTTATTGCCATTAATATAAACGTTATGTTGAACAATAAAGTGATATTGAAGTGCCATATTTTAAATGAAATATTTTCGACAGTTAAAAACACTACGATCGTTTTAAAAGTCAATATAATTAAATAGTGTTACACATTATCACCGGTAGATCTGGTTTGCTTGATTAAAGCTTTTAATTCAAAAGCAAATTGAGTCTGATTGATCAAAGCTACATTTAGCTAATGATACATTCTTTTATTTAGGTGGTGGCTCGAAATTAGAAATGTTATCAGAACATTTAATTTCTTTAATTTGACAGTTAAACTATATACTTAGTAGGTCTTACGTGTGTATGTAAATACTTCACTCTCATTGCCAAGAGAGTAAAAGAAATAAAAAGAAAATAAATATATATATAATAATAATAATAATAATTCATTTACTTGCCGTCAAATTGTTTACAGTTATGGACAATGTCAAATCATCTTAATTTTAAACTAAACTATGTTTAAACATTTGTTCAACATTAAAAAAAACAAAACAGATAAATGAAATACAATATACATTTTAATAATGTCTTATGACGTAATAAAAGGTTAGAAGTCAATGTGGTTCAAAGTAAAAAATTCATCTACAGAATAGAAGGGGTTTTCCAGGAGCCATATGTAAAACTTAGTTAAAAATTGTTTTTGACTGTACTTCAAAACTAAATGGGAAAGGAAATTGTATACTTTCAAGCATAATACCACATAGCTATCAAGAGACTTCGTCAATCTAGAAAAGTGTATTGATGTATTCAGTTTCTGTCTGGTGTTGTGAGAATGATTTTTGTAATTAAAATGTAGCAAATGAGGATTTTGAAAAACATAGGAAATGAGATCGAATAGGTATAAGTTAATAATAGTTGGAATTTTCAAATACTGGAAAAGGGGTTTGCAATGTTCTAATAAACTTGATTCTGAAACTACTCTAATTGCTTTTTTTTTGATAGCTAATATTTCCTTAATTCGTTTTGAATTCCCTCAGAAAATCAGACCATATCTAAAAATAGATTGTAAATAAGCATAATATGCTATTTTTACATAATTTATGGTAACACAAGATGTTAGACGCCTTAAGAGGTAAATTACTCTTGACAGCCTATTGGATATATGCTCTATATGTTCATTCCAATTTAGATTCTGGTCAATGTAAACACCCAAAAACTTAACACTAGATGAGAAGTTGTTGTGGCAATTATAATTGACTGAACCTGATCTCACGCTAAACAATATATTTTTTATCTTATCATTATTTAGAAGAAATCCATTGGCCTGGAACCATTTGGATGCATTCATAATAGTGTTTTCAGATAGTAATTTAATTTCTTCTATGTCTTTACCAATGTTGACAAATGTTGTGTCGTCAGCGTACAATATAGTAGAAGATGCAGACAAACATTGAGGGAGGTCATTTATGCATATTAAAAATAAAAAGTGTCTAAGTACGGACCCTTGGGGAACTCCACAATGTAAAGAGACTTCATTCGACCATTGGCCATTTATAAAAGTTTTTTGTTTGCGATTTGTAAGATATGACTTGAAAAAATTTAGAGGTTCACACCATAATAAGATAATTTTTTGAAAAGGTCGCTATGATTCACACAATCAAATGCTTTGCTCAGGTCACAGAAGGTGGCCTGGGAAAGATTTTTATTTTCAAACGTTTGAATAATAGTTCTAATAAGACTGTCAATTGCATTTGTTGTAGATTTGCCTTTCCTGAATCCGAATTGTGATGTACTTAAAAATTTGTTTGTTTCAAAAAATTCATTAATCTGGTCAAAAACTAAAATTTCAATTAATTTGGATAAGATTGGAATAATTGATATCGGGCGATAGCTGTCTAGCTTATCTTTTGGCCCTTTTTTATATACTGGGCACACTCTAGAGATTTTTAGTGGATCAGGAAAAACTCCTTCCTTCAGACATAGATTTATGCAGGAAGTAAGGGGATTGACAAAACTTGGGAGAATGAATTTAATGAGATTATTTTACATGCAGTATATGTCACTGCTGTCCGAATTACTGAGGCGTTTACTAGCTGAAAGCACGTCATCTGGTGTAATGGCAGTCCAACTAAAGGCAACTGGAGTTACGTCAGAGTGATTTAGAAAGACACAACAGTTATCAACATTAGATTTAAAATTATTCATTTTGTTCATTCTGTCATTCGGAGACAGACTCAATACAGAAATCATTATACTCATTAGGCGTGAAACAAATTTTATCTTGTTTTAATGTTCCCTGATTGCTCCTGATAACGTTCCAAGCAGCTTTACATTTATTTTTTCTGCGCTCAATGTATTTTATATTTTGAGAAATCTTTGCTTCCTTAATGGATTTTCTGTACTGTTTTTTTAGGGTAGCAAAGCTGTGCTTGACAGCCTTATTATCGATGCTTTTTTGCCACACCATGTAGAAAAAACAGCCTGTCTCTCATCTTTAGTAGATCTGGTGAAAACCAGTTAGGACGAGGCTTAGTAGGTTTATTTGACTTAAGTAACTTTAATTTTTTATAAAAGTTGATGTTATTTAAAATTAAAGAGAAAAGGTGTTGAAAAATACAGGTAGCTCCTTTGCCTCGGTACTCTGATAGCAAATGGTCCCACTCGTAAGAGTGTAAATGGAGTGATATATCGTTATAAACCGATTTTGGAATAATGAATGTAGATTTATTGGCAGAGAATGTGGATGTTTTAGGTGTTTGCTTGTTGTTAGCGTGGAAGCCTAGAAGAATATCATCATGATCTGAATAAGGAAATGGAATAATTTTGCATGATGTTTTATTGACTGGACTGTTAATAAATACGTTGTCGAGGCAGTTATAGCCTCTTGTCGCAGCCTTATTAAGACAATACAAATTATGCTGCCTCAATATATTTTTGAAGATAGTTACGGTTTTTTTATTTGTATTTACATCAAATTTTGAGTTAATATAACCCCCTACAATAATAGTGTAGCTGGACCAGGAGCCCAAAAACTCAAGAAGGTTGTCAAGTGTTTTAATAAACTCATACACATCACCCGAGGGAGAGTATTATAAAGAAAGAGCTATAAGTTTTATTTCCTCGACAATAATGGCTGAGGCTTCAAAGTTAATTCCTGACAGAAATTAAATATATTAAATTCCTTTGCACATAAATTATCGCGTACGAATATTAAAGAACCTCCTCTTATGTGTTCAGACCTACTATAGGAGGCTGCACTATAAAAGCCTTGCGGATTTGAAGCGTCAATTTCATCTTTTTTCAGCCAGTGCTCGGTAAGACATATAAACTGAATACCATGTAAGCCAATCAGGAAACTTTCCAAAACAGCAGTTTTTTTATCAAGACCTTGGACATTTAAAAACAGAAAATTAAGATAATTAAATAATATTTCTGAATTATTATCAAAGAGTTTAATTTCTTTATGTTTAGGTATTTTTAAGTCGATTCCTTTAAGGCAATGGGTTGGGAGTTTAAATCATTGACCTCTGTGGCTTTGGATAACCCCCCCTTAACAGAACTTTTTTTTATCTTCTACTATTACTCTTGCTTTACAGGAGCTTTGTATTTAACTGGGAGTTTCACAGGAGTCTCCAGTCAAAACTGACACAAGTGGTAACTCTGCAGCTGTCACTGGTATGACATCTCTCTTTGATGCTGGTTGTAGGTGCTCTCCCAAGCTTGACATCTGGACTGGAACTATGGAACTTCTCTTGCTCATTTCTTGGGCGATACAACTCCTTATCAAAGCCACAAACTCATGATGCTTAAGTCCATTTCGAAGCGTTCTGGTGGCCCTCTCATCCCGTATGACTATGTTGACTGAGGCACTGGTACTGCGGTGAAGCTGCACAATATTCATAGCAAACAGTTGAGGGACAATCTCATCTCTCATGCATCCCATGGGGAACAAATAAGTGTTTTAATTTTTTTAAGTTTAAGATCTAAAATAAGTGATTGAAAAGCTGCATTGTAGTCATCATCAGATGGTTTACTGTTGTATGTTGGCTTAGTAATGAGTCCGTACACTGCTGCGCCATATTTACTATGCTGAAGTGAGAGATTGCTGCTGGCCAGATCTGAAGAAGTTGGTCTGCCGAATTCGTTTCTAAAAACTACTGCTACACCTCTACTCATGTGTCTTTGATCCTGGAAATCTGCTGAAATGCAGTGTCCAAAGGCAATATCACTACTACCATGAAAACGTGTTACATAATTCTGCATGTCATCTTCAACAATTTGTATATGTTCTAAAGGGGTTAGAACCATTACTAGGTTCTAGGGGGCAATAACTTATTACTTTACTGTTGATGATGGAAATCATTTCTTTACTGTCTACTATACAATTTTAAGATAGAGGGAAGTGTGAATGAATCCCATATATGTAAAGCCGCATCTGTAACTCACTCACTCACGTAAAAACATTCTAGCCCACTTCCAGATGATCTAGAAATTTAAATTTAGCACACTTGTAGCTTTTACCGAGCAACCGATTGGAAAATTCCGAAAACTAAACATTTAAAATGTTTAACCCTTAAAAAAATCAAAATAGAGGATGGGAATTTTGAGTTATGTGCAGAGTTTTACTAACGGCTTGATTGTAAGAAAACCGTTTGTTGTAGAGCAAATCTGACACAATACTGCAAATTTGTAATTAAATTACCTATAAGTAGTAATATGTTTTTAATAATATTTCTTATCAAGAGTTTATAGCTTAATGACATTTGGAAATCTATTCTTATTTAGCATTTACTGAAAATACATATTTTCTGCATACATTTATATGTGTAAACCAATTAATTTAGTAAAATGGATATTACTAAAAATTTAATTCACCTGATGATAATATTAAATGTAGTAATTGTTAGGAAGGCTAATTGCTACATCCAATGCAATACTACTCTCAGATATAAATTAATTTAATATTTCATCATGTGTAGCGCTCTATTCAGTATTCATTTCATCAATATTAGCAATCCACTAACCATTTTCTATCAATCCTGTGTATCTGTCCTATTATTTATCATATACACAATTTATGCAATGAGAACAAGAATAGGTGCAATAAGGCATAATCTTGGAGGAACAGCAGATCAAAAACATGTGATACGACTGACTGAGCGTACATTACGTTGTACGACATGAATCTAACAGTCCATTATAGGCCTACGAGTACAACATTAGATTAGTTAGAACAATCAACGTTAGCATGCTTACGTTAGGAATACTTTAAGCACTGGCCTCATTTATTCCTATTTAAACAAAAAAATTATTTTAAAAACTCAAATTCAGTAGATGAAGAACAAAACTGCGTATTCTTGGGTTGAAATTGTACAACCCAAGAATAGTATACTTCAAAATTTTTTAAATTTCATGCTCAGTTAGCAGTTAAGTTCATGATGTTCAACACTCTGTGTAGATAATGTATATATGGACATTTGAAGTCTTATAAAGGAAATTAATTTCGGAAACAAACTTTGACAAAAAATAATTACATATCCAGCAGTATTCATTTCACTTAACATCTTCATTAAATTGAAACAGTTATCTACCACCTTACTGCCAATAAGTTTCAAGTTTTTTTTTCATTTGAGAAATAATTACAAATCTAGTCTGAATTAATACAATTCATATGTCGTTCTAAAAACAAAAAAATATAAATAAACAATAGACTTACCACACGTTTGGGTTAAATTTGTATCTTCTATGAAGTAAACTGTATTTTGGTTATTTTAAATCCAACAATAATTATGAGATTAACACTTATGAGATAACAAAGGGAATGTTCTGGTCTTGGTTGGATTATCATCAGTAAAAGAGAACGTATAGTCCAAGTACAACTCAAGAGGAAAATAGTTATGGCATTCACTCCATAAACAGCACTGAGTATACAGCACGCAATCGACGGAGGGATTGTAAATTAATTAAATGTAGTGATGTTGAAACCATTCATGGTGTTTCAGAGTCAGTTACATAAAAAGAATGAAAAAACATCAAAAGGTTTGTAATGCATAATGTAATTAAAATGAATGAATAACTGAAAATACTGAAATAACATAAAATGGAGTTTTATAATTATTTGTGTGCCATTGCGAGTTAGTTCAGTAAATTTGATTCAATCAGCAGCCATGTACAGGCGGTGGTGTTGACATTTATTGTATGTTTACCTTATAGTCTCCGTAAGTTACATTCATTTGTTTAAAATACTTGGTTCAGTTCGAGTTTAACAATTTCAATGTATTTTATGCTCAAATTATATTTACTAACCTAAATACTTTCAAGTTTCATGGAAATATTGGACTTATAAATATGTAAACTTCATTACTAAAAAGCATACATAGATATTATTTTACTGTTACGTATAATCCATGGACCAATGAAGAAATAAAAGCTTCAAACCATAAGTGTTTTTAATTGGCATAGCTATTTTGCAAACCTACATATCAATTAATCATTATCTTTGATGCACCATTTTCTTGACAGCTCAATACATTTCTTATATGGGAAGGAGTCATTTCGATAGGCAATCTCCTTATATAAGTTTGACAATGTATTAATAATGCGTTGATTTTTATATTGAATTTTTGGGATTTCTTTGGAAATATCAAACACAAAAAGGGTTTGTTAAAAATTTCACAAACTTTGTTTTACTTCTTTTCCGGTGGACAAACCTTTAAAAAATGTCTCATGTTTTTTT
>JAQJVL010000398.1:0-271126 GCA_035578905.1 Stictocephala bisonia | reverse complement strand
AGCACGGCCTTATTCATTACGTAGTTCGATAATACTATAGCACAGCATTATCCATTACATAGTTACATAATACTATAGCACAGCCTTATTCATTACGTAGTTCGATAATACTAGAGCACATTATTATCCATTACATAGTTACATAATACTATAGCACGGCCTTATTCATTACGTAGTTCGATAATACTAGAGCACAGCATTATCCATTACATGGTTACATAATACTATAGCACAGCATTATCCATTACATGGTTACATAATACTATAGCACAGCCTTATCCATTACATAGTTACATAATACTATAGCACAGCCTTATCCATTACATGGTTAAATAATACTAGAGCACATTATTATCCATTACATAGTTA
The DNA here is from genome assembly GCA_035578905.1 of Stictocephala bisonia. Taxonomy (NCBI): domain Eukaryota; kingdom Metazoa; phylum Arthropoda; class Insecta; order Hemiptera; family Membracidae; genus Stictocephala; species Stictocephala bisonia. The sequence goes on along the minus strand of JAQJVL010000398.1, from coordinate 270,757 downwards.
CATAATAATAGAGCACAACCTTATGCATTACGTACTTTTAGAGCACGGCCTTAACCATTACATAGTTACATAATACTAGAGCACTGCATTATCCATTACATGGTTATAAAATACTAGAGCACGGCCTTATTCATTACGTTGTTACATAATACTAGAGCTCGGCCTTAATCAATACAAAGTCACGTACTACTAGACCTCGGCCTTAATCAATACAAAGTCACGTACTACTAGACCTCGGCCTTAATCAATACATAGTCACGTACTACTAGACCTCGGCCTTATTCATTACATATTTACATAATACTATAGCACGGCGTTATCCATTAGATAGTTACATTCTACTAGCCCTGGCCTTATTCATTACATATTTACATAATACTATAGCACGGCCTTACCCATTAGATAGTTAAATTCTACTAGCCCTGGCCTTATTCATTACATATTTACATAATAATATAGCACGGCTTTATCCATTAGATAGTTACATTCTACTAGACCTAGGCCTTATTTATGACTACGCACTACTAGAGCTCAGCCTTATTTATTACATAGTTACGTAGTACTGGAGCACAAACTTATTCATTAAATAGTTACGTAGTACTAGAGCACGGCCTTATTCATGACATAGTTACGCAGTACTAGAGCACGGCCTTATTCATTACATATTTACGTACTCGTAGACCTTGACCTTACTCATTACATAGTTACGTAAACAATCAAAACATGAGTTCAAGGTGACCAACACCTTAGTGCCTTTTTAAAGGCACTACAAAAAGTACCTAGCATAGTTATTTTAATTACAAGTCAATTGTCATGATGTATAAAAGAAAATGTACATACTGTGATAAGTTCATTAAGAATAAAAATTTATTTTTAATATTTATATTTATTTATACTTTTATTTCATTATATTTTGGTAAATGGTCCTAATTACATATTAGCTGTTATATAGTCGTCAATTTATAATAGCTAATATGTATATAGGCTTTGACGACTATATTATTAGATAGTCGTCAAAAACCGAAAGGCGGAAGCATCATGTGGCCTCAAGGTGTTTCACCACTAGAAGGTCATTACGTTTGTTTATTCGCGGGCCAGCGAGTGCTTGGTGAGAGTGACCAACCGGGAGTTTCCGTGGTTGTTTGGACGAGTAGCGGAGGTTCTGACGGGTGTTGGGGACTTTGCCGTTCGACAACAGGCGAGGTTCTGGCGGGTGTTGGGGACTTTGCCGTTCGACAACAGGCGAGGTTTTGGGGGTGTAGGGGACTTTGCCGTTCGACAACAGGCGACGTTTTGGGGATGAGCTAGTTTTATTTGAGTTAAGAGTATCATCTCCTTTAGAACTAATCTGTTTAATTGTTTTCCCAGCTCTAGGCCACACGTCGATAAGCAGAAGCCTAGCTGAGCACCTGCAGATAGTTTATATTAGTTTATGGGAAGTTTGTGATTTAATAATTTTTTTACTGTAACTTGTCTTTTATTTTAGCTAAGATAAGTTTGTATAGATTGTTTGTTGTTTTTGTTATAGTATATCTTAGTTTTAGTGTCAGTAAAGAATATTTTACTATATCATTTTATAGTGTTTAATTATTTGAACTCTAAGTTACGCCATTTTACTGTTAAAACTCTAGATTACTATTTTACCTCTCACAGTTTATTTAATTTAGGAAGAATTACTCTTATCACAATATACATCTTATCTAACAATATCAATACAAATTAGAGCTGAAAATACAAGGAAAACACTTATTTGAACGTTTTGGCCGGTCACGTTTCTCTTTAGTTTCAGCCATTTTGAGGTAAGAGCCGTTGGAAGACAACTAGAACAACCTATTGGCTAACTTGTGTACTACTACAACTACAGCTACTTCTAGCTATCATCTGAACATGTTACAATCATAATACATATCAAAAGTACTGTCTTCAACTAAATACTTTTTATTAATAACTGAAAATAAGACCGTTACTTAGAAGCCCCTAGACACTCTGGGTTTTGAAACTTTTTAAGTGTAATTTGATCTGATTTATATTTAGGGCAACAATGTGTTATGCTTTGGAATAAATGTAAAGTAATCCATAAATGAACGATACTTTTGTTTGCTATGAAATAACATATGCTTAATTTATTTATTAATATAGGTATATTTTCAATAGAAAGAAAACATTTGCTTCTAGATATGGGAATCGATACATTACCTTGCTGATATAGAAATCTGGAAGAATTTGAATATTTTGAATATCAATACAAATTTGAAATTTGTGTGATTTATAAACTATACATGATGTAATATTGAATTTAGTTTTGGATATGTTTTACGATATATTTAGTTAATTGCTTGATGTATAAAGTTATGAAAATAGTAACTATGTTTTTATTTTCAGATGAAATGTAGGTACATTCAAGGTATATTAACGTAAGTACTTCTGAAGAAACAAATTAAATTTTAAAAAATGTGTATACAAAAGCCTATTTTAAACACTTTAATTGCTGTGCAATTAGCCAACTTTTACTTTAATTATTTTATTGTAAACATGTGTTATGATCTCCCTCTCGAGCTCATTGTTAATTAATAAAAATAAGGCAAGTAGGAGATTTTATGAACAGAAAGGCACAAATATAATATAGTTATCAAATTACTAGAATATGTATCCAAAATCTTTCTGATCCATGGAAAAATGTAATGGTAGAAAATTATATTAAATATAGGGATTGTCTACAAAGACCTTTACGTAAAAACCTTGTCTTAATGAAACTTAAATATTTATGTCTTAAATATTTGTTTTATTTTTATAATGTCATTATTACTATGAGATTTTAAAAAACTGGTTTAGGCTGACATAATATTATCGTAAAATTAGTAGAGTAAATAAATTAAAAATTTAATTTAATAGGTTTAGTTTTACTGAAACGAAGTATTTTCACACATGTAAAATTCATCATAGATTTGTCCAATCCTACTGTTGTATAGTAATAAAATACTAATCCTAGTAGTTCTAATGACGACTAAGGTCTAGTCATGATAATGTATGGATGGATTTTTCCATTCCTTCTTAATTATTCAAAGTATATGCTTCCAAGAACGACACACCTGCTCTGGGGATGTTCATGTCAGGCCACTGGCGCTGACAGATCATTTAAATAAAGTCACACCCTCGGGTATGAAAAACAAAATCGTCGCAGTTTGTTTTTGTGGTGTTACTAGTGAATTATTATCAGGTGAGGTGAGATTCTGTTCATATTTTCAGTTTTTGAGAGCGTGAATTTTATTCATTGTTATTCAGAGAATGTAACAAATATGTTTTAATGTTGTTGTTTAATATTGTATAGACCACCTAAGAATAACAAACATAGCTTAAATATTTTTTTACGATAAGATTGTTAACTTACTCAGGGTCGTGAGTTTAAAATTTAAAAACACTAAAATTGATCTTACAGGAGATGTCAATATAAATAAATATGTTAGATGACAGTGATATTAAGCATAACTTCCTTGACATCCTAAGGTCTTATAATTTAAAGTCATGTTTTAATGAGCCAACCCGTATTACTAATAGGTCGAAAACCTGCCTGGACAACATTTTTATGAATTTTGACTACAAATTTGCACATATGGTAGACACAGGAATGTCTGACAATTTGAGCCAGTTAATAAGTCTAACTACTGTAGAAAAAGCAGAAAAAACATGTCTGTAAGCATTAATTTTCAAAGACAAGCATACAGATAAAAAATATAAAATATTTCCTGGCCCGATATTTTTAAGATAGGCAGTTTGGAGCAGGATAATGTTAACTATCATTATAAATCCTTCTTTGGCTCATTTAGAATAACTTTTATGCACGAATTTCCTGTAAAACAATCAATGAAAGTTAATAATAGTAAGTAGTCAAAAAATTGGATGACCAACGGGTTGGGAATTTCTAGTATAAGAAAGAGGGAACTGCATATTTTATCTAGAATATAAAATAATTAAGAGTGTTTATAATATGTACGTACCTATAAAAATATCTTTAAGAAGTGTGTAAGAATGGCTAAGTTAAAATATAATAGTTCATTTATCTCTAATTCATACAACAGAGTTAAACCTGTATGGAGTGTTGTTGGGAGGGAGACTGGTAAAAAGAAGACTTGTCAGGGCGTTTATAAAATAATTTATAACAAGGAAGAAATTAAGGACAAAAAGTTGATTGCATCTTTATTGAACACACATATTATTTCAGTTTGTAACACTTTGTAGGTTAAAGATAATTTTCACGAAGCTATAAAATGTATCCCACACAATTTGAAGTCTCAGGAAAACTTAATAGCTTCTGATCCCACAAATTATAAAGACATTCTTTAAAGTCATTGAAACAAAGGGTTGGGATGACATAATCTTAGAACTTAGGCTTAAGCGGCCGGTGTCATAACTAGAATCTACAGTTTCCGGTGACAACCGCGACAAGGTACTATATACAATATTTACAATATGACCAGACGTTTCGCCCATATTGTAATGTGGCATCCTCAGTGGTTTCTCAGAGACTGAAATCGGCAAGTGACCTTCCAGCTTTATAACAGATGGTGGGGTGGGGACTGGTTGGCAGGTATGCTGGAGAGGGGGGCGAAGGCACGACCCACGTGACCTACGGCCATTGGCCGAAAAATCAATGTGGCTGACTCTTCCATTTAATTTCAATTTACTTAAAATGGGTTCCCATGTCTTTGGCAGCCGTATACTATCATCCTTATTAAAATTATTTCTTCTTTTATATATTTCTATGGCTTCTCTTATGATTCTCGGGTAGTAATGTGAGATGTTGGCAAGGACTTTAGTTTTGTCAAATAAAATTCCATGATTACTTTTCTGATTACTCAGAAACCACTGAGGATGCCACATCACAGTATGGGCGAAACGTCTGGTCATATTGTAAATACTGTAGATAGTACCTTGACGTGGTTGTCACCAGAAACTGTAGATTCTAGTTGGGATGACATACCCCAATTCCTTTTAAAATCATGTGCTGAAACACTCTCCAGGCCATTTGAATTTTTGGTTAACCGGTCGCTTCAAGAGCCTTCCCCGAACTTTTAAAAATATCCACTATAAAGCCAATTCTTAAAAAAACAAAATATATCAATAGACAACCTCCGTCCAGTCTCTCCCTTGTCTTCATTTTCAAAAGTCTTTGAAAGAATAATTTTTAATAGATTATATAAATATTTTTATGGAAATAAAATGTTTCACTCTCTTCAATTTAGATTTTTAAAGGGTAAAAATTACTTGTAACACAATTTTGTGTTTTTGACTACAGTGTCTAGTGCCGTGGATGGGTCGCTGCACACTGTTGATGCCTTTTATGACCTGTCCAAGGCATTCGACTAAGTGGACCACAACGTCCTGATTGGGAAACTGTGATCTTATGGCATAAGAAAAATGGCCCTTGATTTGATTGCTTCTTACTTGCACAATCGTCGACAGAAAGTTGTGATTGATTCAAAAGCAGAGAGTGAATTTCAAGTAATGACTTCAGTAGTGACTCAGGGGTCAATATTGGGCTCTATTCTCTTCCCCATTTATGCAAATGATCTCCCTGGGGTCATTTCTAGTGGGGAGATGCTTATCTATGCTGACGACACCTCTTTCATTGTTTCACACAAAAACAGAAACATCCTTTCAAAACAACTATTGGAACAATTAATTCTAAAAAATAACTGGTTCAACGCAAATGGCCTTCATTTAAATACAAACAAGTCATATTTTATAAACTTCCAAATCAACCGTATTAACTGTACTTTAAATAATGCATCCTTTTTGTCACCGAATATCAACACTGTCTCATCCACGAGATTTCTTGGTTTGGAAGTGGATTTTAGCCTAACTTTGCGTTAGCATATTAATCAATTGCTCCAAAAGCTTAGCAAAGCTTTTTACGCTATTTAACTCTCTCCACTATTGTAGATATAAACACCCTAAAACAAGTTTATTTTGCATATGTAAATTTCCTGATTACATACTGAATGTTATTTTGGGAAAGTTCTTCTGAATCATATGAGGTTTTTCTAAAACAAAAGAAATTAATTAGACTCATGGCAGGCTCTCTTCCACAATGACCCTTGCAGGAAACATTTCCAAAATTTAGAGATTCTTCCTCTGCCATCAGCTTACTTGTTCCAGTCTTTACTTTTTGTGAAGTCAAATTATGAGAGATTTTCTAACATAAATTACACACACTGATATAATACTAGAAACATTTCCATTTTGTAATATCCTATTCATAGAACAAATGTTCTCGAAAAGTCCCCTTTTTACTCCTGTGTAAGACTATACAATCATCTACCAGTTGAGTTAAAAGACCTGGATGACTATAAGATGTTTAAGAAGAGACTCTTTAAAAATCTTATCTCAAACTATTTTTACAGTGTCTCAGACTACCTGGATTCCACGTCGGGACGGGTGGTTTACCAGTAGCGAAAAATGCTTATTTGGTGTATATAATTTTAGCTGCTCATCTATGTTTGTTATAGATTTATTGTTGTTTTATATCACTGTTGTAACTTGACAAGTCATCTACCTAGTTATATTTTTACGAAATAAGGTGTCTTTGGCTATCATACATAAATAAAATAAATAAATAGGTTGTATTCATAACACAAAAATACAATACAAGATTCAAAGGCTAGATAACTGATTGACGATTGCCATACAATTGTAAACAGTTGTCAAGCAATAAATTATTCATTATTATTATAGTCATGATATTATTTTACCTTATGATCATGTTAAAATCTCTGAAATACATTTGTGTGAGATCTGTTAGCTAATATTGTCTACTAGATAAAACATACCTAACTTAATACCTAGGATGCACGTGGAGGTACACATATACTACTAACTAATTAAACAATAACCAATGATACTTAAGTGTTTTATCAATTACTTTCTAAGCTCTTTTTTAACTTTCCGTATCCTACATTACAAGCTATACCTGTAGAGGCGAATACCACTACTCATTCACTCATCGCTGTAACTAAAAAAGTACCAAGCCTACGAGGCTGAAATTTTGTAGAGTCAAAGTTTTTATGTTGTAGATGTGCAATGTTTTAATTTTTACTGTCTTGTAATTTTTGTAAAATTAATTTTTTACTGTCTTGTTTACTCCTATCATGTTCTTATTCGTCTTTTCCTGTTTTGTTTTGCAGTATCATACACCTGTATATTTATTAGTTTGTTATATGTATTATTTTTGTTTGGCTGTATTATTTTTAATGTGCTGTGGTTTGGCCTTGCAGTCCAGGGTCCTTGAGTGGGACATTTTACCCTCAGCCTGCCGTCCGGGTGAAGTTCTATTCAGTATTCAGTATTCTACCATCTCTACTGCGAGCCTGGCCTGGGGACCGTGTGATTGAGCCGAGTTTCGCCCCTCACTGCCCTCTCTAAATCTCTGGGTGAGGTTCTTCAGTCCTCAGGTCAGTGCGTTCTATGTTTTTCCCGGTGGCTGAGCTGGGGGTGGTAATAGTGTGTAAAGAAAAGAAAAAAATATAAAAAGGGGAAAAAAAGAAAAACAACAGTTGTGCTGATCAATTAAAGTTAGGCCTAGGCCTAGGAACTGGCCATGAACTTGAACAGTGTAATCATGAAACAGCCATGGGACATATATACATATTTATTTTAAATTAAAAAAAGAAGCTTTTGAAATAAAAAAAAACTGTTAGGTTAATATTTATTGTTATTTATCTTAGATTAGTTTATTTTTTGTTATATTTTTTTAAATTTTATATTTGTTAGGCCCCTACTGGTAAACTATGGTATTATTTATTTTTATGTTTAGGGCTTGTGATTTACTTAGTGTTATTTCTTTATTTATTTTGTGAATTGTATTATTGATGTCAGTTGGTAATCAGACGGTACCATATTATATATATTTCAAATTGTTTAATTTTTAAATATTCACCATAAGAGGATTATTTATTATTTTTACTTTGCTTTAATTCGGAGCTGCCCAGGGACTCCGGATTACTCCTTGGCCTCGGTGGACTCATGGGATGTGGGCTAAATTGCCGGTTAATTGGTGTTGTCAAATTTTTAAAAAATTTTTCATTTTAAGTTTTTTTCTTAAAATTTTTGTGTCTCTAGTTTGCTGCAGATAGGCACATGTGTTTTGTAATTTTTGGTATTGATAGCATTTGATGTTTTTGTGCTAGTTTGTTATTTCTTGTCAATTTTGTGTAGCTCGTTTTTTCTTAAGTGTAATTTTAATATTGTGGCCTTCTGCCAGTTTGTCAGATACTGAATTAAATTTCCTTGAAAATAAATTAGTTTTTGCTCAGCTGCCGAGTTGTCATTTGACCCTCCGACAGCCACTCTTGATCCTATCGCCTGTCTAATTTTGAGCCATCCCCCAGTACGGTACGACTTTCAGTTTTGGGTGGGGAATGGGTCTCACAATGTAGGAGGTCACTCTATGAAACATGGTTGGACGTTGCTGTTTGAAATAAGGTAGGAGGTTATTCTTTGAAACGAGGTAGAGGGTTACTCTGTAAGAAAAGATAGAATATCAGTCTGTAAGACAAGGTAGGAGGTCACTCTGACAGACAAGGTAGAAGGTCACTCTGTGAGACAAGGTAGGAGGTTACTCTTTACGACAAGGTTCGATGTCACTCTGTGAGAAAGGTAGGAATTCAATCTGTAAAATAAGATATGAGGTTATTCTATGAAACGAGGTAGGATATTACTCTGTGAAACGGGGTAGGAGATTACTTTGTAATACAAGGTCGGAGGTCACTCTGAGACAAAGTACGAGGTTAATCTGTGAAATTAGGTATGAGGTTACTTTGATAATTGATGTTCGAGATCACTATTTGAGACAAGGTAGGAGGTCAATCTGTAAGACAAGGTAGGAGGTCAATCTGTGAAACAAGGTTGGACATTGCTGTTTGAAATAAGGTAGGAGGTTATTCTATGAAACGAGGTAGGAGGTTACTCTGTGAGACAAGTTAGCAGGTCACTCTGTCAGACAAGGTAGGAAGTTACTCTGTCAGAAAAGATGGAATATCAGTCTGTGAGACAAGGTAGGAGGTCACTACGACAGACAAGGTAGGAGGTCACTCTGTCAGACAAGGTAGGAGGTCACTCTGTCAGACAACGTAGAAGGTCACTCTGTCAGACAAGGTAGGAGGTCACTCTGTGAGACAAGGTGGAATGTCACGCTCTGAGACAAGGTAGGAGGTCACACTGTAAAAACGAGATCGAAGTTACTATGTGCAACGTCGTATTAGGCCACTGCGTGAAACGAAGTAGTAAGACACTCTGTGAAACGTGGAAGGAGGCTACTCTGTAAAACGAGGTTGGAGGTCACTCTGTGAAACGAAGTAGGAGGTTACTCTGTGAAAGGAGGTTTTACGTAACTCTTTGAAACGAGGTAGAAGGTTACTCTGTGAGACAAAGTTGGATGTCACTCTGTAAAACAAGGTTACTCTGTGAAACGAGATTGGTCGTTGCTCTGTGAAACGAGGTACTAGGTTACTCTATGAAACGAGGTAAAAGGTTATTCTGTGAGACGAGGTATTAGGTTTCTCTGTGAGACAGGTAGGATGTCACTCTGTGAAACAATGTAAGAGGTCACTCTGTAAGAAAAAGTTGGAAGACAATCTGTGAGATAAACTAGGAGGTTATTCTGTGAATTGAGGTAGCCGGTCACTCTGTGAAACGAGGTAGTTGTCACTATGGGAAAGTGGTACGAGGTTACTCTGTGAAACGAGGTAGGAGTTTTCTCTGTGATGCAAGGTCTGAGGTCACTCAATGAGTCAAAGTAGATGGTCAATCTGTGAAACGAGGTAGGAATTTACTATGTGAAACAAGGTCGGAGGCCACTCATTGAGACAAGGCAGAACGTCACTTTGTGGAATGAGGTAGGCGGTTACTCTTTGAAACGAGATAGGAGGTCACCCTGTGAGATACGGTAGGAGAACCCTCTGTGAAACAAGGTAGGAGGTCACTCTGTGAGCCAAGGTAGGAGGTCACTCAGTGAGAAAAAGTAGGAGGTCACTCTGTAAGACATGGTAGGAGGTCATTCTGTGAGACAAGTTAGGAGGTTACTCTGTGAAACAAGGTAGGAGGTTCCTCTGTGAGATAAGGTAGGATGTCACTCTGTGAACCAATGTTAGAAGTCACTCTGTAAGACAATGTAGGATGTCAATCTGTGAAATAAACTAGGAGGTTATTTTGTGAATCGAGGTAGGAGGTCACTCTGTGAAACGAGGTAGTTGTCACTCTGCGAATGTGATACGAGGTTACTCTGTGAAACGAGGTAGGAATATACTCTGTGATACAAGGTCGGAGGTCACTCATTGAGACAAAGTACATGGTCAATCTGTGAAACGAGGTAGGAATTTACTCTGCGAGACAAGGTAGGATATCACTCTGTGAAAGTAAGATGTAAAAACGATTTGACAACATTGTTTATATTACCAAAGTTGTCGAATTTCTTTAAAAATTTGAACTACTACATAAGAATTGGGATTATATTAATCTTAATTATTATAAAAAGTCTTCTTAATTAATATAACAAATGTCACTTGGAACGGGGAGGGGGGGGGTTTGAGGTCCTGTGGAACAGGAACTTATTTGGCTTAGCAGCTAGAATATCAGAAGAAGATGCTGACATCTAAGAAAATTTACAGTTAACAAATAACGATACAAAGTAAATACATCGATCACACACACACACATACACACACACACACACACACACACACACACACACACACACACACACACACACACACACACACACACACACACACACACACACACACACACACACACACACACACACACACACACACACACACACACACACACACACGCACGCACGCACGCGCACACACACGCACGCACGCCCACACACACACGCACGACACACACACACACACACACACACACACACACACACACACACACACACGCACGCACGCACGCGCACACACACGCACGCACGCCCACACACACACGCACGCACGCATATATATATATATATATATATATATATATATATATATATATATATATATATATATATATATATATATATATATATATATATATATATATATATATATATATATATATATATATATATATATATGTACAGCTTTATTGTCTACAAATGTATTATTAAATTATTGGTAACCAAGCATAAGATGAAATGCAACTTTTCGACAAGGAATTATATTGATATAAATACTGTAATTTTAGATCTACACAGTAATGAATTAAAATTAATACTTTAAAACTATTTACACATATTTGTTAGGTTTGAGATAATATGCATATATTTACCAACTTATGTACACTTTCTATTCAAAATTAAAAAAAATTTCTTACGTTTTGTTGTTATATTTAAACCCCTTACAAACAAGTAATTCAATATATTCTGTATTACATTTAAAAATCATACCGAACAAACCAATTTCATAATCCTACGGTTGAGTGTTTATTCTTGAAGTGAGTATAAACTACAAAAACAAAATTTATCACTTTTGTATCATTGTGTTTGCATATATTTGGAGCCAAACTTATCTGGAATTGAAGAAAAATTGATGTTACATTATTTTTAGAACAAAGTTGTCAAAGAGTAAATGGGGCAGGGATTTGTTCAGGCAGGTTTAAAGTTACCTTAAGTAAAAATGCAAATGCCCATAAGATTAAAAAATCACCCAACATATGTTGAACAAGCCTTCTGTTCTGATTGGTTCCAACCACATATTTTCTGAAATATTTTTGATAAGGTGGTTGAAACTCTGTCGTAGATTCATTTTAAAGCTTTAGTATTAAAATGGTAAATGAATATCTTCAGTTGTAATGTATGGGTTAAGAAATTCAGGAAAATATAAGTTGCTTCAATATATACTTATACATATACATACTATAATATATTTAAAAATAGTACTGAATCAGCTAATTTCATAATTAAATGATTAAATTTTGCTATTGAAATAAGTGATAAATATAAATATAAGAATTACCAATTTTGTGCCTCAAAGTGTGTATGTGTATGTATATAACATATAAAAGGCAAATATAAAAGACAAATACCACTGACTAACTCGCTCATTGCTGTAAATAAAAATGTACTAAGCCTACGAGGCTGAAATGTTGTAAAGTCAAAGGTCATATGTTGTAGATGTGAAGTGAGAAGGGATTTTGATAATTCTTAGTAAATCGAAGATGGAAACCTTTTTAGTGGAAAAAATGTTAAAAGCCAAAATCAGCGTTTCTCTAATTGGATCGTAGTGGCAAAATAATCGGTTTTATAGCAAAACTAACATAATTTTCTGTACTTTGTTTGAGATGATCTAAACTTTGGCCGTATGAATTTTTGCTCTATCTCACATCCTTCATCCTTAAGTAGAGCTACAGTATATTTTCAATTTGTGCATGTAAATTATTGGTTCATTTACGGCCTCTAAGAGTAGACTTGCAGAATTTTTTAGAACATAAACTTTGTTATCTAGGAGAAACTGTTTTCAATCGGAAAATTTACAATTTAATTTGACCTAATTTATAGGCAGTTCACATGGCATGGTTAAATGTGCCGAGAAACCCAAGATTTCTCTGATTTAGAGTCACCTACAGTAATTTATGATCTCTATAAATAGACAAAGATTTCTCTACACTTTGAAACCTTTTTGTCTAGACTTGAAAGCCTTAATTACAAGTTGACACAGGTAAGGCTGTGTCATATATATAGAACCATAAAATTACACATGTATATAAAATAGTACTTATTGTAAGTTGTTTGTATTTTGTTATCTGATTTCTGTGTTTTTTTCAGCGCTGAGTCCGAAAATGCGATCCATATATTTTTATCACGTCAGATTATCTCATAAACAAGGAATGTATTTTGGAAAAACCAAATGTAACACTATGTTCTTTAAGTTATAAATTTTATCAAATAAAAACGAAATACCACAATTTACATGCAAAAAACATAATATTGAAAATGTGCACAATTTCTGAGCTAATAGCCCTGACAGTATCGCTTTCGTTTCCCTTAAATTTTTCTTTTAGTGCTTATTCTACTGTGGATTTGTTGAGGATCGTTCCTTTTTAACATCCAGCAGTAGTCTGCTACCGTGTTGAATCTACATATTACCTGGTACCTTCTTTCCGTTTCCTTGATGACTTGATGGAACCTTTTCCCGTGTTATGCACTTAGAGCACCAAGATTAGCTGGAAATAGTTAAGGTCCGAGTGAAGAAAATTAACTTGTATGCTTAAGTTACTAAAGTTTTCAAACATTTCTGGAATGATTTGTAATTTCGAGAAAACTGGTTAACTAACTTAAAGGTTCCCATGCCGACTTTACATTTGTTTCCATTTCCTTCTCATAGTTGCTAGCTTTTATAAATATTTCTATGTCAGGCCTGACTTACTTTTTTCACCTTTTTTGTCTTTTATCTTTGCCTTGTACAAACCAGGAAACTCTCAACAAAGGAATAAAAATCAATTTCCTTCTTTTGTTAATGCCTTCACAAACTGTTTATTAAACCCTATTCAATGGTTTTGGGTGTAATATCTTCATGCGATCAACAAGACATTTCTCCTTGAAATTCATAAAGCCCACCTTCAAGGTTTTCCTTTTTGGCCATTTTTTTATATAATGATGAATTTTATCACGACTGCCCCTTTCACAGAGAAAGCAAGAAAACTGTGTGTGCTAAGCAACATTGAAATAACTCTCAAATCACCACAAATTAATTGTCCAATTGTGATCTGAATAACACCAGCTCAAGATTTTCATGACATTCTTTCATATCGACCGAATGTTCAACAGGAACCGAAGCATACGTACTTCCGTTGTGTAGGAGATCTGCATTGATGCTTCTTTTGGATTTGATTTTGAAAGCTGATTACAATAATTCATTTCTCATTATAATAAATTGTTGTTAAATTTTAATATGCTTCTTAAGTAAGAAAACGTAAACTAGCAAAACAGTTACTTGCTGTTTGTGAGAAAACTGTACGTGATGGAATTATTTAAACATTTTTCCTGCAATCAGCGCTGAAAATAATATAAAGTTCACTGATCATACTTGAGACAAAGTTTCTATCGCAGACCTATGTTATAGATGTCCGTTAATAAAGGTTAATTGGTTTTAATGACGATATTCAGACATATAGATTGGTCTAAAAATATAAACCATGCAACTAACTAACTGCTTTCCCTTCATTAAAAAGTTATATCACACGTTTGTCATTATTATGGACATAACAATATATTACTGTATGATTTTCATCAGTAACGTGCATAAAATAAACGTATTGTAACTGTGCAAAACGTTGAACAAATAGGTAATTACAAGTTTTAACAAGAAGTTGTAACAGCAAGTGTTGAGAAGTTATAACAAGTAGATGGAAGTTATAATGTAAGGATTGTATTATTTAGTGTCTAAACCGTCTTTCATTACAACTTGCGTATTGTCTTTGTACTTTGTAAGAAGTTAAGGGTCTGCTCAATATAATTAAACTGATGAAACATTACTTATGTAGTAATTGTTTGTCCATTAAATATATTAATAACCACACAAGGGTATATTACATTATTGAGATAATCAATCGTTAACTACATTTAAAAATTAATGAAGACATATTATATATAGTAATAACTTTCCTCAATTATAATCGTCACACAAGAGTAATTATTAATTACTCAACAATAACTGTTATTGTTATATTATAATTACAATAACAATTGTTGAGTAATTATAACAATATTATAATTACTCAATCATAATATTGTTATTGTTATTAAATAATAACAATAACAATTATTAATTATTGTTCATTACTCAACATGAAAATGGCAAACCGTTATACTTGAAGTATCGAATATAACTCTAGCGTCTGGAAATTTTGAACTAAAGTAACATGACAAATTCCAAAACAGGGATTCAAAAACTGTTTAAAATTTCATCTTATTAGCTTTTATAATACTTATGGTACGAATTACTTACTCCAAATATGATTTAATAGGAGGAAAACTTGAAAGAATAAATATAGCATTTATATTTTTAGATTAATTGTTTATCTATTTTAGTTCATATTGACATAATATGGAAATACCAAGTGCCCACAAAAATTATTTCCAAAACTTAAATACCATAAAAAAATCATGACGCTAACCTTTGTATTTCAAAAAAAAAAAAGGTAGAAAATAATGTTATCCTCATTTTTATTACTGCAAAGGTTTGTATAAAACTGCCCTGAATATTTAGAAGGTAGAATAAAGTGATAATTTGTTCACTCAAAGGAAATAATAGAAAATGGTTTTGGAAATACCAAAGGTTGGCTGTTGAATAGGACCCTATAAATGTAAAGTGAATAATAAGGAAAAGGGCTGACCAACAGTAAAAACAAGTGAACTACAGAATATTTACTCATAATAACTGATACATGTAATGCTAAACGATTTTATATAAAAACTTGTTTTAATGATCCCATGAATAAAGTTACTGTTGCTTAAGTTTGTAATTATTAACATCATTAGTTAATGTTAATTTTTTTCTCCTTTTAACTTATTCACTCAACATAAATAAATATTAGACGTAAGTACTTCTTTTAGTTAAGTGATCAATAGAACACATGTACTAGTATAAAAAGAGGTGGTCACCTATCATGGTCAGTGTTTGTATTAAATATTCCTCCACCTCTTGTATTCCGGCAAGATATAGCATTACAAAATCACCGGTATTGCAGTAGTGAAGATAATAATATTTTAAACTTTCCTTACTTGAAACACAAAGTTCAGCAAAATGATTTGTTTATGGTATGTTAGTTTTGTATTTAATTTTTATGCGCTTATTCATTTGGTAAAGCCATATTATGTAAATGTAACAACTAACATATATGAATAATTTATATAACATTTAAATAATAATAATTTAAATAATATATAAACATATAAAATATTTTTGCTAACTTAGGATTTAGAATTAAATCTAAAAAATTTATTGTAACTACTATAATAAGACTATTGGTTATTATAGCCTATGAGCTAAGCTCATGCAGAAACACTCTTTCACACTTAATATGTAATGCGAATAGTTCAAGGTATTCTAGTTCTTATAACGTTCGTATTACATGTGGATAGAGTAATAACGTTAGTTGACATGATACTTGTCGAGTAGTAAATATCTTTACTACTCGAAACATCTGATAACTCTAAATATATATATATATGGTCTGACGTTTATTTTTAGTTACATTTTGTATTATAATTCAATCCATGTTGTAATGAAGTACATAGGCTATATAAAATATATATTGGAATCATAAGTTGGAAAGAAGCAGAAAGTGCGATATCATAAATACGCCAATGTGGTCAGGCCATATTTCGTCTAAATGGACAACTGAACCACTGAAGCAATATATTGAGAACGTAATGTGATTTTTCAATATGAATGAACCATCTTATTAATATTCAAACATAGAAGATAAAGCGATAAATTTTTTCAATTGTCCAAGGGGATATTATCTTAATATTTAAAACATTAACGTAATATAAAAATATTTATTGATAATCTAAAAAGAACTAGTTTTAAAAAGTATAACTGATATCTTCAGTTTTATTAAGATATATTAGTTTCAAAATTATATCAACACTTTTACAATATATCTAAGCGTTGCAAAGCTATAACATATGTTTGTGAAATATAGTTCAAGCCGTATGTCATCGGTATCAATGGTTTTTACAATGACGAGCTGTAAGAGAATCCCTAATACTGAGGTATGTAGAAGAAATAAATTTTACAGTCCCAGGTCTGAAATGTACCTCCTGACTTAATGTATTTTTAGTTACACGATTAAAATAAATGCATTAATAAAACATAACTATTTTGACTGGTATTATGAGGAATCATGTACATAAAGAATGCTGGTTTTTATTGTGTAATATATCTTAATAACTCGGTGAAGACTTATATTATTTTCTCGATAATTTTTTTTATTGCTTTTATTTCAATTTACGATTTTTAAAGCCTTAATTTATGTATAAGTGATCATAGAACATATATAATGGTTATTGTTGACTTCATTTAAAACTATAATTCCACAATTCATTGAATTATTACTTATTAATTTGCTTATTTTTTCTAGTGTTTTAATAGTTACAATGGTCACTAAAATTGTTCCCATATCAATTATCTTAAGGCAGTTATATTTACTAATCAAATGTACATTAATTATTATTAACTGGCAAATGTACATCAACACTGTCCTAGTTTTTACGACTTAATTTTTCTCCTAAATTATGTAAAATATTCTTATTTCAAAATAGTTTATTGTATGAGAAATTAAATTAATATTTACTCGTATAACAAAGCAGTAAACACATGATACGACAATACTATAAGCCAAGTTTGGAAAATGTTGGAGGTTCAGTTAATTACAATCTAGCGGTGCTGATAAGAAGTTTTAACAAGTGGTGAGAAAGTGTAATGTGGAGATGATCGTACTTAGCAACTGAAGCATTTCCTATTATAACTTTGGTATTACGTTCGTACTTTACACGAACACAAAAGCTTATTTAATTAAGATATTTCTCCACATCGTAACTTAGACCTCTGAGTCTAACATTCACCAGGCACCACTTGCAATTCTATCTTTACAAAAGAATTGATTTTAATTGGCAAAAAACCTTTTCAAAGATATTTTAAAAGTAATTAACTGGTAAAATATATTATATATATATACTTTTTAAGAAAAAAAACTTGTTTTGTTATTTTTCTGTACATTTTCTTACGAAAGGGTTCAATCTTAATACACGTATTATATTAATAAAAAGCACTGTTATTCTATACCAGTTTTATATATTATCATTTTAAGTATATATTTAGAAAATATATGCCTGTGTTGTAGCCCATTGGCTAAGGATTCAGACTTAATATGGTTATTTCAACCCTACTGAGTCAACGGTCGTTCTTCACTCGTTGAAAAAAGTTTACGCACAAGCTTGCAAGCTCACGGCCACTGGAGAGTGAATTAATTTCATGAAGAATATAAAAAAATAATTGTTTGCTGTCTTTACGTGATTTTGGTAAATACCTTAAATAGATACATCAACATAGACCTTGCCTTGGATGCCCTAACTTATTTTCTTGGACATCATTATGTACATATTATACATAGTTTACTATAAAAAAAGTCTGGAGTTTATTCAAACTGATTATTTATAATTAAGTATTTATTACAATTATGTTTTATAACAACGTTATATCAATTAGATTGATAAATATTAACACTTTTTTAGTGACTAAAATACTCGGATTATTGTTGCAATTTTTTTTTAGATGTAATTTTCTTACAATGTTATTTATTTGCCTGATAAAAATTCTTAGTTTTTTGTATTCGAATGGATTTAAATTCCACATACCATTTACAATGGTCCTAAAATTGTTCCCATATCAATTATCCCAAGGCAGTTATACTTACTAATCAAATGTACATTATTTATAACTGTACTGAGGTTCTTAATTCTTATATTATGAGTAACTTGGTCTTCCTTAATTTTGTGAAATCAGATGTTTCAAATAAATGGAAAATTAAGAAAACTCGTTTAAATATTACATTTAAAGACTGTACAACTTTAAAAATTCTGAATAAATAAGTTACGTACTCTAAGGCTATTAACTGTAACTAAACCACACCTCGATAATGTCATTGACAATATTAGAGTCTGTACGTTTGAACAGTGAGTGATTTAGTATTGTCATGTATTTATAAATAATAGTGTAACAATGCTTAGATAATAAAAATACAAATGTATGCCATGACTCAAGAACAAACACATATTCAAGGTAAGTTAAATAACTATCAATTGTTGTGATTGTATGAAAATAATGTAATTCTGGTGTATTTTTAGAGTTAGTTTTAATATTATACATTTCTCTGAAAGTTCAAAAAAACTGACGTAGAAGAGTCCGTCGTTTCATATATATAATATATATCATATATATAATATATATATATAAATTTATTGTAACTGTGACTAGTCAATTTGCATTAATTTCTTGGACCTTTCCTGGACAAGTTTTATGAGTTGAAGACTCTGGCAAGATGCTCAGTATTGTATATGCAAATACTACCTACACTCTTGTTAGTTTTAGTTGCAACAACAATATAGCTGATTTTGTCGTTACCATTATTTAAAATCGTCATATGTGTTTACACAGAAAAATACAATAAAAAAGTAAAAATGTAAATATAAACTCTGAAACTGTAAATTCCAATAAACATGAGATATAGTCATTACTATAACTGGATTAAATATATTCAGGTCTATAATTACAAATAGCTTTGATTATTTCATGAAAATGATTCACGTTCGACTTAAGACATCCATTTTATAAATTATTTGTCGCAAGATGCCTGTTTTAGATTCTCTCAAAAACGTCCTTACTAGTAGAATTATCTCGGTTTTCTAACCTACATTAAAATTCTATAGACTAAGTCCATTAATAGAGACTTCAACAGTTTAATATTAATCGTGTATAAATCACAGTAACACGCCATACAGTGTGCTGCACAAGTAACACTTCGTTGAGCCACAGTTAGTCCTGTGGTGAGAAAAATTCACATTTTTTTCATTTTCTTGAATTATATTTTCTCCTTTACTTGTAGGATGGCTCAGAAATAAAATATCATTTCACTTTCTTATACATAAAATACTACAAAAATTTAAAGGAAATCAATGAATGTTATAAAACGTAATTTTATCAATTATGCTATCCAAATTTATTTATTTCACTATCCAAACGAATGAAATAGTTTCTACAATACTTTATAAAGCTAATCCACATATGAATGAAAATAGTTGATCTATTATTTAAGTATGTAGTTGGAATACTGGTGTTGTGAGTTATTATTGATTGATGAATAGTTTTGATATTCAAAGTAAGATAGATCTACTTCAATACGTTTCTGTTAGTTTGTACCCCAGACTGAATGGAGGAGGGAGGAGGTATATGGCGCCAAAGTGACTTTTTGGCTCATTGACAAATCCGCTCTCGGCCCTTCCATTTATCCGTGCTAGTTCGCAAATTTAATGTGCTGCAACTCAACAGGAGTTACTATTAGGAGTGAATGTGGATTTATTCCACACCGTAACTGGTGTAAGCAACCTGTACGTTATCAAAAAAATTAATTTAATGGTTAGATAAAGTGTTGAACATCCTACTTTTTAAACACGTTAATATTTATTTTCCTTTGGGTTTTAAAATGTTTCAAGGCACCATTAAATTGTAATACAATTATTGTCAATAAAAATTAATTCAGGAAAATAAAACTGTATATAGTGAACTGACATACTATTAAATATCTTTAAATTTGTATATTTTAATTAGCATGTTTCAAATATTAATCTTTTAGTAATATTACATTCAGTTGCAGCCAAAGTACAGACATTTGTACAGAGGGAATTATATTTTTATGTAACAAACAAAATCCTGTTGGTTAATATTTCAACGTGTTGCGCGAAAAACATACTAATTCATAAACATTTATGAGATATTCCTATATTAAAGTGGAATTAGCCATTTCAGAGCTTAATGTAATATAAGATAATTAAGTAGTTATTTTTACATTAGTAATTTCACGATACATTCGGTGTTAAATATGACTGTATAGTATTTTTATCTTTCAAGTGTTGAATCACACAACTACTGCAGCTATTTATCTTCAAAGTTAAAACTAAATCTTTTTTAGGCAGATGTAACAAAACCTCTGAGGCAGATGTAAAACATTTTCTCAGTTACAGTAACTTGCCCTAAACATTTTTTTAAAATTTAAAACCCAATAAATAAATTATTGGCAAACCTCTTTTTACACTCAAGTAGGATTTATTACAATATGGACATTGATTTTTTATTAGTAGAGTCATATTTTAAACATACTAATAACACATTAGAAGTGGTCAAAGGTGAAGTGCTAATTCGCTGATTGTTCACGAATAATTCAGATTGTTTTACAGGTTTTCTAGAAGTAGAACAAGCATGCACCAAGTGAAAACAAAGCTAAACACCTAAACCAAGGAACAACCCAATACTATTGAAAATTCCTACGTAGGTAACAAGCACTATCCCCCTGGTCCCATCTGTGTGACAACAGGGAAGTGTACAACAGTTATCTGTTAACACACTCACAGGAATAGGCCATTCCCAAAAATAAACCACTATTTCAAATGATTTACAGTTTTAAACACATATTAATAATTCCTAAAATATATTCATGATACATAACCCCGCCCTTTACTGTTACGTCAAAGAACATCAAAATGTAAGTCATTTATTATTACTGGTGTAGCAACCTGTAATAGCATTATGATACTTATCCCCACCCTTTACTGTTACGTCAAAGAACATCAAAATGTAAATCACTTATTATTACTGGTGTAGCAACCTGTATAGCATTATGATACTTATCACCACCCTTTACTGTTACGTCAAAGAACATCAAAATGTAAATCACTTATTAATACTGGCGTAGCGACCTGTAATAAAATTGTGATACTCATCCCCACCCTTTACTGTTACGTCAAAGAACATCAAAATGTAAATCACTTATTATTACTGGCGTAGCGACCTGTAATAGCATTATGATACATATTCCCGCCATTTACTGTTACGTCAAAGAACATCAAAATGTAAATCACTTATTATTACTGGCGTAGCGACCTGTAATAGCATTATGATACATATTCCCGCCATTTACTGTTACGTCAAAGAACATCAAAATGTAAATCACTTATTATTACTGGCGTAGCGACCTGTAATAGCATTGTAATACTCATCCCCACCCTTTACTGTTACATCAAAGAACATCAAAATGTTAATCACTTATTATTACTGGCGTAGCGACCTGTAATAGCATTGTGATACTTATCCCCACCCTTTACTGTTACGTCAAAGAACATCAAAATGTAAATCAATTATTATTACTGGCGTAGCGACCTGTAATAGCATTATTATACATATTCCCGCCATTTACTGTTACGTCAAAGAACATCAAAATGTAAATCACTTATTATTACTAGTGTAGCAACCTGTATAGCATTATGATACTTATCACCACCTTTTTACTGTTACGTCAAAGAACATCAAAATGTAAACCACTTATTATTACTGGCGTAGCGACCTGTAATAAAATTGTGATACTCATCCCCACCCTTTACTGTTACGTCAAAGAACATCAAAATGTAAATCACTTATTATTACTGGGGTAGCAACCTGTATAGCATTATGATACTCATCCCCGCCCTTTACTGTTACGTCAAAGAACATCAAAATGTAAATCACTTATTATTACTGGTGTAGCGACCTGTAATAGCTTTATGATACTTATCCCCGCCCTTTACTGTTACGTCAAAGAACATCAAAATGTAAATCCCTTATTTTTACTGTCGTAGCAACCTGTAATAGCATTATGATACTTATCCCCGCCCTTTACTGTTACGTCAAAGAACATCAAAATGTAAATCACTTATTATTACTGTCGTAGTAACCTTTAATAGCATTGTGAAACTTATCCCCACATTTTACTGTTACGTCAAAGAAAATCAAAATGTAAATCCCTTATTTTTACTGTCGTAGCAACCTGTAATAGCATTGTGATACTTATCCCCCCCCCTTTACTGTTACGTCATAGAACATCAAAATGTAAATCACTTATATTTACTGGCGTAGCACCTGTAATAGCATTGTGATACATATCCCCCCCTTTACTGTTACATCAAAGAACATCAAAATGTAAATTACTTATTTTTACTGGCGTAGCACCTGTAATAGCATTGTGATACTTATCCCCCCCCCCTTTACTGTTACGTCAAAGAACATCAAAATGTAAATCACTTATTTTTACTGTCGTAGCAACCTGTAATAGCATTGTGATACTTATCCCCCCATTTTACTGTTACGTCAAAGAAAATCAAAATGTAAATCCCTTATTTTTACTGTCGTAGCAACCTGTAATAGCATTGTGATACTTATCCCCCCCCCTTTACTGTTACGTCATAGAACATCAAAATGTAAATCACTTATATTTACTGGCGTAGCACCTGTAATAGCATTGTGATACATATCCCCCCCCTTTACTGTTACGTCAAAGAACATCAAAATGTAAATTACTTATTTTTACTGGCGTAGCACCTGTAATAGCATTGTGATACTTATCCCCCCCCCCTTTACTGTTACGTCAAAGAACATCAAAATGTAAATCCCTTATTTTTACTGTCGTAGCAACCTGTATAGCATTATGATACTCATCCCCGCCCTTTACTGTTACGTCAAAGAACATCAAAATGTAAATACCTTATTTTTACTGTCGTAGCAACCTGTAATAGCATTATGATACTCATCCCCGCCCTTTACTGTTACGTCAAAGAACATCAAAATGTAAATACCTTATTTTTACTGTCGTAGCAACCTGTAATAGCATTGTGATACTTATCTTTACTGTTACGTCAAAGAACATCAAAATGTAAATCACTTATTTTTACTGGCGCAGCACCTGTAATAGCATTGTGATACTTATCCCCGCCCTTTACTGTTACGTCAAAGAACATCAAAATGTAAATCACTTATTATTACTGTCGTAGCAACCTGTAATAGCATTGTGATACTCATCCCCACCCTTTACTGTTACGTCAAAGAACATCAAAATGTAATTCCCTTATTTTTACTGTCGTAGCAACCTGTAAGAGCATTATGATACTTATCCCCGCCCTTTAATGTTACGTCAAAGAACATCAAAATGAAAATCACTTATTTTTCTGTCGTAGCAACCTGTAATAGCATTGTGATACTTATCCCCGCCCTTTACTGTTACGTCAAAGAACATCAAAATGTGTATCACTTATTTTTACTGGCGTAGCACCTGTAATAGCATTGTGATACTTATCCCCCCCCTTTACCGTTACGTCAAAGAACATCAAAATGTAAATCACTTTTTTTTACTGTCGTAGCAACCTGTAATAGCATTGTGATACTAATCCCCCCCCCTTTACCGTTACGTCAAGGAACATCAAAATGTAAATCACTTATTTTTACTGTCGTAGCAACCTGTAATAGCATTGTGATACTCATCCCCGCCCTTTACTGTTACGTCAAAGAACATCAAAATGTAAATCACTTATTTTTACTGTCGTAGCAACCTGTAATAGCATTGTGATACTTATCCCCGCCCTTTACTGTTACGTCAAAGAACATCAAAATGTAAATCACTTATTTTTACTGTCGTAGCAACCTGTAATAGCATTATGATACTTATTTAACTTTTATACAACTAATGCAATTCCGTAACTGCTTATGCCTAACGGGGAACGTTTTAATTTTTATAGTGGTTATATTTAATTTGAATCGAAGTAAACTTATATTATAGAAACTATTATCATTCTTTTTTAATAGTAGTGTTCAGGTATTTTTACTTGTTAATTGTTTTAATAAATTACTAAAGGAAAACATGTACTATAGTAACATATTTAAACCAAGAAATTGGTTTAGGTTTAATCGTGTTTGTAAAATACAAAATAAAAGTTCACTACTATGAAATCAATGTCTTCTCACAGAACATTGTCTTCTGCTTCTAAGGGCACTAGTAAGACTGAAATCTAATAACTTGTTGATTGCTCATTAAAACTTAACTCGTTACTCTTGCTGAAATAACAAACTTTTAGATATTTGTATCCTCCATTTATATGTATTTATTTATAAATGCCATTGAACCTAACTATATTTATTAATCAACAATATCAAAAAGACAGATTTGCTTAAGTTTTATTATATTAAAAAACATTATAAAAATCTACTTTAATTTATGTAACTACGAAAAAAGAGTTCGTTATTTAAAAACCTCCTACAGAAATACCTTTGGTACTTTACTATATTATAATTACATTTTATTTTATTGAAAAATATACATTAAAAATAAAAACATATAAGACTTGGGAAAATTTGTTTGTATCATTAAACAAAGTAAGATCATGAACTTCTAGGATGCCACCGCCCTGTCAATGAGACTAAACGTGGGTTACCTTGTTAGTTACTCATATCGTTGAGCGAATATAGAGGAAGAGAATAAGACTAACTAACGTGGTTAATATCGATGACTTTGGACAGTATAGAAGGAGATATGACGAGCATTCTGCCATTAACTGCTGATGTGAACGTACAATCATCCTTATTACATTACTTAACACGGGAGATTGAGCTGAACAATTTAGCAATTTAGTGATATACAATTGGTTTGATGTTATACTTATATTAAATATCTGCTTATTCATTAATTAAATTAAGGATGAGAAAATTATTACGAAATTAAATACTAAATATTATTAAAACATTTGTTATTATGTTGGATTAGATATTAAATACAAAGACATACAAATATATAGAAATATATAGAATAAATCAAATTTAAAGAACTTTCCCCGACATACTATTTACATATTTAGTTGTGATAAAGTTAATTATATAAACATATATACGAAAATAAATCATATTTTATACGGGTGAGAGAGCAGTGTTGATTCAGGACACAAGTAAGCAATCCTCTTAAGTGTAAATCTCAGGGTGAGAACACCTGCATAAATACCCATGTACAAGGGGGAACCGCAGACTCCTGTGGCTTAGCTCCTGTCTGCGGGACTTCACATCCTTGTTAAACTAAGACTTGATTTTCAATTTATATCAAAATACATATATAGAAAAATATCATTTCGAAAAAAACTATTGTATTTGTTGTTAGACGTTTTTAGAATAACGTTTATATAAAAAAATAGGGTTAAATACATCGATATATATGCATAAGTGTCAATGTACACGTTGTTGCTAAAAAATTATCAAATTAAGTTACATTAAGAAGAATATTTTTTTCCAATAAACCTAAGTCTAAATTAATCATTTAATTAAATATGATAATTACAAAATAAAAACCTCAAATGAGGTAAAGGTATGACATCATATTTGAATACGTATATCACACTTTTAAGATAAGAGAGGAGAATAAATCATCACTTCCCCAAACTGACATGATTCATCTCAACGAGTGACAAATATTTGTTACTCTTCTCAGCTAGCTGTTTTCTGCTGAACACCGGCGATACTGCAACACCCAAACTGACATGATTCATGTCAACAAGTGACAAATATTTGTTACTCTTCTCAGCTAGCTGTTTTCTGCTGAACACCGGCGATACTGCCACACCCAAACTGACATGATTCATGTCAACAAGTGACAAATATTTGTTACTCTTCTCAGCTAGCTGTTTTCTGCTGAACACCGGCGATACTGCCACACCCAAACTGACATGATTCATGTCAACAAGTGACAAATATTTGTTACTCTTCTCAGCTAGCTGTTTTATGCTGAACACTGGCGATACTGCCACACCCAAACGTTTAATTTACTTTAATTACAACATTGATGAATAATATAAGTAGTATAATTATTAAATAAACTGTTATTATGAGAAATAATTTTTATATAATTTATTAAATAACCTTATTTTATATACATTTATTAAATATTTACCCAAAGCAGTAAAAAGAGTTGTATGATTTTAATTCTAGTTATTATATTTAAACATAAAATAATTCAAATCTAACTATAATGCCACAGATTGAATAGAAGAGTCTTAAACTTGAACCAAATCATGGATCATTAATTGACAAGATACTAAAGAGTAGGCAGGAGATATAAAATATTGTTACAAATGTTAATCTGTAATTTCAATTTTTTTCAATTAATTTTCAAAAATTCTTTAGTGGTAAGTTTTATTTAAAACGCCTGTTTCTGTTATATGCACCGTCTTTACAACGTGATTACTAAAACTCTCGTTTGTACGCCATCTTAAACAAAATAGAGTTTATTCTTTAATTGGCTGTACGGTTTATTCTTTGTCAAAATGTATGAAGTTTTAACGTTGAAGAATGGTATTTATTATATTTTGGATTCACACGTCTGTTGTAACCAAAACCACGTTATAGCTGCTTGTAGCTACCGGTTATAGTTCTTTTTAATCATAATAAATCTAACACAATTTCTATGTAAGTCGTAACACAATTTGAAACACTATTTTAACGTTCAATAATTCATACAACCATTGCTAATGTTCCGTACTTAGTATAAGTTATTGTACATAATATAGTTACATATTGTACATATTGTAACTTAGTATAGTTAGTTGTAATTCATAATTAAGTAATTTAAAAGTTTGTTCCTCTTATTTGTATTTATAATCTCTTAAGCATAAATTGTTATTCCCATACTCATAATATATTCACCTGTTACTGTATTGCAATTTAAATAATATTACTGGCCTCTATGCACATGCACTTGCCAAAAGTCAAATATCAGGTGACATTGTCTAACGCTTGTATCCGGTCTTCAACGGTCTTCACGCTTGTCTTCGCTTCAAGATATGTACTATCTCCTCTAAAAGGTACAGTTAGTTCCTTTTCATTACTTTCTACTTATAAAACGCATCTCCCTGTGATCGTTCGTAGTAACGTCTTTTGTAGTGTTTCCTCTACTAACGTGGATGTTAGTTGGTCCTCCGAAAAGGCACTAAGCTTTAAAATCTCTTAAAACGCCCTCAATACTAAATGGCTAATTTAGATAATTGAATAGCAAATACATTTACAGTGGGGGGGGGGGGGGTTTGCAGAAAGTGTAAAATGAAGTGCACATTGTAATTAAGTGGTAAATTCATTCACAGATTCATTTAAACAAATATTAATATATTTGTTTGCTAAATGGATAAAGGTATACTTAGGAATTATGATTGTAGTAGTTTTGGAAACTGATTTATGGTGTCTTATCTAATATCTAATTACTTACAAAAGAACCGATCACAAATCAAAGAAACTCAACAAGCTGCTCCTTAACGATCAGACACTCATGTTTTATTAACATCAAGCTGCCTCAACATATATAAACATTTATCAAACCTGCAAGGTTGCATCATTCATTTATGAAATGAAACATTGAATAAGGTTTTGCAAATAAAAACGAAAACATTATTGATGTAGTAGTATTCAAACGTTTAGGTTAACTGTATGCTGCAAAAAGGAATATAAATAAAGAGTTTTCTTAGAATTTGTTGAACATCTGAACAAGATTTACTTTCAACATGAAATACATTAATATTATTTGATGTTGTACAATGTTGTGCACAAATTGTAAAATGTTCATCCATTTTTAACCTTTGTAAGGCAGCATTTTTAGACTCATGATTCGTAAGAAATTTAGGTGTAAATTCCTTGAAACGAAATGTGTCTCTAACTTTTACTGAATACTATTATAAAAAAAGGTACACCAAACAGGACGGACTCCAAACTCACATATTGACCGATACGAAAAATATTTATAAATTTGATTAGATAAAAACACGGTATGGAAAATATAACAATTATTATCTTCTCGACAGCTAACTGATGTTATGATTTACTTCAGTGAACAGACTATTTAGCTAAATTGTATCTGAATAGATAAACAAAGTGCTTTGCCAAAACGTGCTTGCAGTCATAATTGTAAGTTCAGGAGTTAGAGGAATTGGTCACTGAGTTATTTAATGGATAAAATAAATACTACAATACAGGAAAGCCCAATCACAACCTATTACTAAAACTAAACTATTAAAAAATTTAATGATTCATGTTAAAACAAAAATCAAAACATACAGGACCATTATAATACTATCATACATCACCAGCCGTCTAGAAATATCATTAATCTAATGTGACTTAGCAGAAATATACTTTTAACAAACCACAATGACATTGTAAAAAAACTAACTAGCGAGAAAAATAAATACAATAACGTCAATAAAAATATGCTGTATGTATACGCATATAAGGTTTACCACAGAATATAGACAGATACAGAAGCCCCACGCAATGCTAAATTTTGAAACGCGAAATCGCTTAACTCACTGGCCAGATCATACGCGGCGCTATAATAGTAAAAACCTGCCAAAGCGCGGCTGCCAAACTGTGGTTGGCCGTCAGGCCCAGCCGGCCAGGGAGAAACCCCTCGCTCGCTACGTATCGTCACTGGTCTCTAGTCTAGTCAACTGCAACAGTCCCGCATGTATGGCATGAGCAGTCCAAAAATTATGCATATATGGAGTTTAATATTACTGTTAAAGCGTATACGAGTAATATTAGTATTAAACATTTTTATTGACAATATGTTTTGTTTAAATCGGTGCCTGTCCTAAACCGCCCAGTCTTAGTAATTACTAGAAAATAAAAATAAAATCAGGTATTCTTTCCTATATTACGTTTTTGTTTCTCTTGTTTACTATAGGACTTCACCGACAAGTTTTGCATAACTTGGTGAGGCCTAGATTTTGTACACACTTGAGTAAAAATAAATAAATAAAATCTCTGGAAAAAGATTTTGCCCGTGTAAAGGAAATACATAAAGTAAATATAGTAGGCTTACTATCGTGAATGTGTTTAAGGTTATAATAATAAATACTTGCAAATTTGTAAAAAATTGCCAAAACAAATTCTAATACTATAAATTACTATACTTTATTATTTGATTGGCGTTGTCAAACTAAAATTCCGTACACGTAGCATAATGAACTATTTTAAAACTATGTTATTTTAAAAGTTTCTTCAGGTATTCATTAGTAGGGTGTTATTTTCACTCAATAATTAACTGAAAATTAGGCAGGAAATATAAGACATAAATAGTCCTAATACAAAGAACATGTGTTTTCCAATTTTATCGAGGCTAGGAAGATGATTTATATAAATATTATTAAAGCCAAATAACACAGACTAATCACAAATTCTCAAAAACCATTAGACCTTGGACCATGCACCTTTGTATTAACATTCTTTATAGGCTCTAGTCATATACTAAGAGAGGATCCTTACCACTTTTTTTTTAAAAGAGCTCAAATAAGGCCGGTAATAAATATCCCAATACCAGAAAACCATTGTTGTCCTAACAATGAGAAAGCTACAATAGCAGTGCAACTTGACATATGAAGTTATTTTTTAGCAATGTATTGTAACAATATCACGCATTTTATACGAAGAAAAGTAACAAAATTATACTTGTGAGGTGAAACGAGCGAAACAAGTAACGGGGTTGAGCACACGTAGCGTGCAGTGGGGGATCGGACGTTTGGCACACATTTTTGGACCTTCTGCCCATGGCAGTTTTGGCACAATCATTAGAGCGGAATAAGTAGGGTCAACTCGCCTGCTTGGAAAAGGCAGGATTGGCACAGTCGCTCGACCAGGTAGACGCCATCGAACGAGGGAAAACGGGAATTGTATTATTCCCGTCAACTCTGCGTGGCAGTCATTTGCCCGTGATATAACAAATTTTTAAATTTAAACCTCACTAGGTTAGGTTAGGTTAGGTTAGGTTAGGTTAGGTTAGGTTAGGTTAGATCATGATCTATTTGGGTAGCATCCGTGTTCCAATTGGGTAGCATCCATGATCTACTTGGGTAGCAGCCGTGATCTACTCGGGTAGCATCCGTGATCTACCTGGGTAGCAGCTGTGATCTACCGCAGGTTAGGTTAGGTTAGGTTAGGTTAGGTTAGGTTAGATCATGATCTATTTGGGTAGCATCCGTGTTCCAATTGGGTAGCATCCGTGATCTACTTGGGTAGCAGCCGTGATCTACTCGGGTAGCATCCGTGATCTACCTGGGTAGCAGCTGTGATCTACCGCAGGTTAGGTTAGGTTAGGTTAGGTTAGGTTAGGTTAGGTTAGGTTAGGTTAGATCATGATCTATTTGGGTAGCATCCGTGTTCCAATTGGGTAGCATCCGTGATCTTCTTGGGTAGCAGCCGTGATCTACTCGGGTAGCATCCGTGATCTACCTGGGTAGCAGCTGTGATCTACCGCAGGTTAGGTTAGGTTAGGTTAGGTTAGGTTAGGTTAGGTTAGTTGCTTACTTCAATAAGCACCACAGCAGGGAATTTGCGGGGGCAAAAAAGTTCCCATTTTCCCGCATTCTGGCCACCTGGCTGCTACTACCTGGCCGGGCGGTGTGTGCCAATCGTGCCTTTCTGAAACTTACAGGTTGACCCTTCTTAACCCCTCTAATGACTGTGCCAAACGTGCCATTCCAAATCGGCCAAAAATGTGTGCCAAACATTCTACGGCCCGTGCAGTGGTATCCTCTAGTTTAAGAAAAACTTAAGTTTTGAATTAATACTATTATTTTATTAAAATGGCTAACAACTTTTAAAGAAGCATAAATCTCGTATACTGTTTCCTTTAAACTATATGGAAAATAATATCGGGGGCATGCCATCTGACAGTTCCAAGAACGCGTGCCGATCACGTGTTCATCTACTTCCTGCATCCTTTTCGTCTGTAAGCGCACAGTTAATTTCTGAATAGGATTGGTTTGGTTTCAGTTGTTTTATCATTATGTCGTCTTATTATAACCTAGTGTTGCAATGGAGAGAAAGACTACGACAGTTTGTAGTTAGGGAAATTGTAAAAATTCATAAAAAAGGATCACTGCGGATGTTCAGGTTCCCAAAACACCTATCATATGAGTAGGTGGAGAACTGTGATAAGTGAAATAAATGTTTTAAATAATACACATAATGTAGGCCTAGATTATGTTCCTCGAGCCATTTGTGCCTTGTGTTAATATAAATTAATCAAACGTCTTGTGCGTCTTGTCCCCGCATTGTCAATTATCTTCTACTGCCTAAAACTGTAACAATGCCAAGAATAAACTGAAACATATTACATTTAAATGTTAAATTGTGTAACCAAGCCCGTCTTCAACCTTGTGGTAGTGCTATCAGCGTTCATGGAGTGAATGTGATGGAAGCTGCAGTCGAATACCATTCACACACCTTACTTCATTGATCCAGGCGTTTCCTGCAGTAAAAGTATACCCACATTCTTTTTTGTTGACTAAGTGAAACCAGTTTGATATAAACTCTACGTTAGACCAAACTATTTACATCTCTTAGTCTGGGTGGAGCCGTGGATGATTGCTATGTTCGCTATGTACATGTTGCCGACGTTTCGAGTGTATGCAGTTTCATCCTCAGGGCGACACACTCAGTTACTAGATCCACAGAGTATAAGTAATGGACCTAGTGATGTACCATATAGCCTACTCTGTGGATCTAGTAACTGAGTGTGTCACCCTGAAGATGAGAGCTGCAATGCACTCGAAATGTCGGCAACATGCACATAGCGTGCATACAAAGTGAAAAATATGAAAACACTTTAACACATTATATATTACTTGACATGTAACAGTAAATCTTGCACATCATCATGGTTACAAAAATCTACTTTTGACACCATTCAAACCTTCGTCTTTTCAATGGGATGGCCTGTGAGGAGTTGAACGAAAGTCTTCAATGTAAGCCTAGTTTGGTATCCAATGAAATTAATTGCCGCAAACTGGACTTCAAGAGGATTATCCTTTACAGAGTAGCAGTCATTTGAATGTCATGACAAACAAATTTAATCTTTTGTCTTGTGAAGTAACTAATTTGTATGGTTCTTTTTTCCACAGATAATTTGATAATTCATTTTTTGAAACAATTGTCATCTATAAAGTGTAATTTTTTATCAGAATAGTTTACTTAAAACCATGAAATCACAGAAAAAATATATTGGTCAAATTAGTTACAGTACTTTCAAATTAAAATGTTCTACTCTGGAAAGTATAAACCTTTCGAAGTTCGGTTTGTGGCAATTAATTTGAAATTATTTAGGAAATGTGCCTCAAAATACCGGTATTTAGTTAATTTTCTTAATTCTTGACAGCATTTATAAAAATATTTCTTATTGAATAATCATTTTATTAGAAAGGGCAATCAGGTTCTTGTAGTAGCCTAAATATAGCACTCATTTACTATATATGTTATTTAAAAATAGGTTGGATAAAATTGGGCATGGATTGAAATTAATTAAACAACTTTTTAAGTAGATTAAGACAGTTGTTTCACTAGACTCTGTGACTTGGATTGATTGTTACAAGAGCAGTAGGCCTAATTTTAATTGAAACTCTTTTCCACGTCGTATCCCGACAATTTTTTTATAGATATCAAATGAATTCAAAACCACTGCTTTTGGTAACCTTTTGCTTATAGGTGTCGAGAAATATATAAGAGTATAAAAAGGATGGGGGATAGTGGCTGGAAAAAACAACAGAAAAGTGAAAACATATGAGAGTGAACGATGTGATAAAAGGAGTCACTTTTATCACATCGTAATTTCACTTTATAAGCTTATAAATTACTTTTTATGATTTATTATTGAATTTTTTTATAATTGTATTGTTGTAAAAATCAATATTGTTTGTTAGAATGTTTTTAATACCACATATGATTTTATTTAACACTTCTGTGTATTGGTTTAATGTTTATATTTTTAGACATTTGTAGCCATTAGATTGCTTAATATTTATATATATAAAGAACAACACTTAGGAATCTTTTGTGTTTTTAATATTCAAAATCGATTTCTGTCTCGAAAGACCCTCTTCAGTTGAACAGCATTTATATTTTACCTTGTATTTAACATATCGTATTTTTTTTATATTTCCATAATTTTAGTTGCTAGGCAATTATTGTTGTTGTTGAGAGAAATTAGAAATGTAGTAAAGCCATTGTTTTATAGTTAGTTCAATTTTCATAATTTGTAAACAGTCCACTATTTTAGAATGAATAAACAGTATTTGTAATCAAAGTACAAGTGTTTTCATCTCGTTTTAGTTTTAATATCAATAGTTTATTCCAATTCCAATCAAATCAATCAAATCAAATCATATTTTTATTGTTTTTCAGCTCAAATGAGCAATCAACATTGTCAATTTTACGTACATATTTTGGTGGTATTCAGATATGAAGCCGTGTATATACAATAAATACAATCAGATAAGTACATAAAGAATCTAAAAATAAACATATACAATTATTTCTCAAATTACATTCTAAAATACTACAAATTTTATTTTGTTATTATTGAGGTCATGTTTAAGTAAAATTCTGCCAAAATATTTATGTAGAGAAATATTAAAAAAATTAAGTTCTCTAAATTACTTTAAAAAAATTCTTCCTCTGAGTATAGTGGATTACTTTTCAGCCAGGAGCGAAGTACACAATTAAAACGGTTTGCTGGCACATCATGTGCTTGTGCAGGTAGTTTATTAAAAAATTGAAACCATATATATTAGTAGCTATTTTTAATAAGGGACAGTCTTGTCATAGGTACATTGAGAGGATGGCTATTTCTTGTGTAATGGCTGTGAATATGGGATCTTAGACGGTGACTATTTAAGTTTTCTTTCACATACATTAAACAAACAAAGATATATAGATGGTAATGTAAGGATTTACAGCTTTGTAAAATGCTTTCTACACGATTCTCTCATATTTAAACCTAAAATGCACCTCACTGCCTTTTTCTGCAATTTGAAAACATATTTTGCACCTGTTGAATTTCCCCATAGAAGTATGCTAATACACCTCAAATCATCACCAAAAAATACTTATACATTTTCTTTTGAACATTACGAGCAAATTAAACTTCGCGCAAGTCATGCTTAACACATTATTTGTGCAAAAATAAATAGTGTATTAGTACAAAAATAACAATATTATGTGGATCGGTGGTGGTAAATTACTTGAACCATTTTCAGACGAGAGGGACTTGCAGAGGATTTATTATAAATTTACATGTAATATTATTACATGAAATATGTTTTACACATATTTTGTTTGGTTTTTAATTTTTGCTTTTTTAAATAACCAAAACTTTGAGATTTTCATTTTATCTGTTCTCAAGACTAGGAAATAAATCAGTCTTTT
Organism: Stictocephala bisonia; assembly: GCA_035578905.1. Classification (NCBI taxonomy): domain Eukaryota; kingdom Metazoa; phylum Arthropoda; class Insecta; order Hemiptera; family Membracidae; genus Stictocephala; species Stictocephala bisonia. The sequence goes on along the minus strand of JAQJVL010000398.1, from coordinate 235,901 downwards.
AACTGTATCACCAATATTTCCTTTTTTGTCTCTTGATCTGTCCACTTTACAGTATCTACAAGTAGTAATAAATACCCCACTAAATTGGTAAAATTGAATTGTTTAAAAATGTTAAAAAGGTTGTGGAATACAGAGGGTTGAGAAAGATGATTAGAAATAGTGCGGTTATGAAAGACCGAGATACGAGAAGTTGTAGCGATATTATGTAGTTTTTAAAATAGTATTTATTTTGTGTAGTATAAAGCTTTTGGGCCATTTTTATTTCAAAATTTATAGTAATTTTTTTGTTGTTTTAGGGTTTAACAAATGTTTATTCATGTAAATAGTTCATAGTTTTATTTATAATTTTATTTTATTTTATTTATTTTATTTATTTATTTTATTTTCATGCTCCAATACAGGTACTAGACCCAATTGCATTGAGGCAGTTCATACATTTATACATTATTCTATCTTGTGGGAGGTTTACAGCATAATCACCCAATTAAACCTATGTCTATATAAAGTCTTATCACTAGGCAACAAATATAAATTCTAACAATTAATCAAAACAAACAACGATATAAATATAATAAATGGTACAATGAGAAAAAAAATATATATATACAAATACAACAATGATCTAGACTGTTAAAGGCACATTTTACATTAAATATATGAAAAAAAAAATAATAAAAGGCAAATAATAAACATTTTTGCGAAAAATAAATTATTAAGTTAATGGGACTTGAAAAACATTAGACATTTATATTTAAAAGCCCTAACTGTATCCAGAAATATGTCTATTTCGATCCCCGCTGAAAGCATCGAATTATAATCCCTCATCATCCGGAAAAGAGGCAAGGATGCATGAGCAACAGTGCGAACATTTGGCAGTAGGAATAGCTGTTTGTTCCTGGTACCAAAGTTTGGGACTCTGAAGCAGACACTGTCCAAGCCGGCTGAGTCATCCACCCTCCCCCTGACCAGGCCCCACAGGAAAACTTGACCCATCACCAGTCTCCTTTGACTTAATCTCTCAAACCCAAACATATCCAGCAGCTCACTGTATGGAATTAAATAGGTGTATACATTAAAAGACTTATAAAAAAGATATCGTAAAAATCGTTTTTGGATACGCTCAACCTCATCTTCATAAGTTGAATAAAATGGATTCCACACAGGAGCCGCACATTCAAGTCTCGACCTGACCAAGGCTCTGTACAGTAAGATTGACGTTCTTAAACTTTTGAAATGTTTCCCTTGCCTAATAATTAACCCCATCATTCGGCTTGCACCAGCAATGCATTTACATTTATGTACTGAAAACGATAATGTGCTAATTAATAGTAATTAATTAATAGTATAACTTCTAATTATATGTTTCAAGGATCCTTATAAGCCCTTGCCATCAATACAGTTTACTTGTCTCTGTATATATAAACACTGATGATCTCCAGTCAGTACAAAGTAAAAAATATATCAATTTAGCAAATTGAAAGGTTTGACAATTTTACTAGGATTTGACAAACAGAGAGGTAATAAAAATGAACAGAAATACATCCCTCCCAGCTTATGGGAGGGATGTATTGAGAAATTGTAGTATTTAGTTCTAAATTATACGTTTACTGTATCTTTAGGTCCTGTTTTTTATTTTTTTTATTTAACATCTATTAATAAATACAGCATAAATATTTTACTTTCGTAATTTCGTCATTAATTTCTTAAAATTAGTTTTTTTAATCAAATTTATACCTATGCAAATAGTTAATTATTTTATTTGTGATATTCAATAATACAACCACTAATAATTTATTTGTTATTTGTTAATCTGTGTTACCAATAACTAAGTATCAGTTATATTTTTTAGTTCCCCGTGGTGTAATATTATTGACAATATCCAAGCCACGTGCAGAATAAAAATCTTGGCTTTCTTATCATCCATCGTTATTTTATTATCCTTAAACAATTAATTGTATCATGATTTAATTTTATAAATTATCATAAATAATGTTTCTTAAACTGGTTAATTAAGATTAAAATGAAATAATCTCCTTTATTTACAAGTGCATAAAATAGGTTCCATTAACACAACGTACAAATACTGTTTTGTCTAAAATTCAAACAAGAGGATGCTTAGGGTCAAAATATGGGAAGCAAATACAACTGAATGAACTCAAGCGGATGTCTTCCGGGCTCTGCCCGACTATCGGTTGGAGTTCTGTTCTTTCTGTCTTCCTCCCTCCACTGCGGTAGAACGGGAATCCCGTTGTATGATCTGGCAACGCCGCGCCAGTTAGCGACAATCTCAACGCCTTCATTTTGAGGAAATACCATGAACTACCCGTTTCATTATTTCCTAAACCGTGGGGCTTCTGTATCTGTCTATATTCTGTGGGTTTACATAAATTACAATACGCAATACTAAACAGAAAATAAATGTAAAGAAATCAAAACAATTTATATATTTATATTAGTGTTTCAACATAGTATATATACGTTCATTATTTCACCAATATTTTTTTGAAATTCTAAAAATGTAAACATTTACTTGGTCAATTGAATCCTATAACTGAAAGTATATGTTTAAAAAAGAACATGTTCCTAAATTTGTGCAATAAAAGCTTAGAGAAGAGGCTAAGGACAGCCTGCGACAGAGGTGTCGGGTGAGGTTGGCTGTGCCTCGACATCACTCACACTGCGTAGTAGAAGCTCAGGGAGAAGAGGCTAAGGACAGCCTGTGACAGAGGCGTCGGGTGAGGTTGGCTGTGCCTCGACATCACTCACACTACGTAGTAAAAGCTTAGGGAGAAGAGGCTAAGGACAGTCTGTGACAGAAGCGTCGGGTGAGGTTGGCTGTGCCTCGACATCACTCAAACTACGTAGTAAAAGCTTAGGGAGAATAGGCTAAGGACAGCCTGTGACAGAGGCGTCGGGTGAGGTTGGCTGTGCCTCGACATCACTCACACTACGTAGTAAAAGCTTAGGAATAAGAGGCTAAGGACAGCCTGTGACAGAGGTGTTGGGTGAGGTTGGCTGTGCCTCGACATCACTCACACTACGTAATAAAAGCTTAGGGAGAAGAGGCTAAGGACAGTCTGTGACAGAAGCGTCGGGTGAGGTTGGCTGTGCATCGACATCACTCACACTACGTAGTAGAAGCTCAGGGAGAAGAGGCTAAAGACAGCCTGTGACAGAGGCGTCGGGTGAGGTTGGCTGTGCCTCGACATCACTCACACTACGTAGTAGAAGCTCAGGGAGAAGAGGCTAAGGACAGTCTGTGACAGAGGCGTCGGGTGAGGTTGGCTGTGCCTCGACATCACTCACACTACGTAGTAGAAGCTCAGGGAGAAGAGGCTAAGGACAGTCTGTGACAGAAGCGTCGGGTGAGGTTGGCTGTGCCTCGACATCACTCACACTGCTTAGTAGAAGCTCAGGGAGAAGAGGCTAAGGACAGTCTGTGACAGAAGCGTCGGGTGAGGTTGGCTGTGCCTCGACATCACTCACACTACGTAGTAGAAGCTCAGGGAGAAGAGGCTAAGGACAGTCTGTGACAGAGGCGTCGGGTGAGGTTGGCTGTGCCTCGACATCACTCACACTACGTAGTAGAAGCTCAGGGAGAAGAGGCTAAGGACAGTCTGTGACAGAGGCGTCGGGTGAGGTTGGCTGTGCCTCGACATCACTCACACTATGTAGTAAGAGAATGCGAGTTTATTACTTTATCAATAGTATTACCTAAGAAGGTAACATTTTATAAAATGATTCGTTACGCAAACAAACTTTTCAACAACTTAACGGTTTCATAACAAATATTCTGTTAAATAATTATTAGCTATAACCATTCTTTGTTCCAAATAATCATAAATATTACACATATTTATACAGTAGTTTTACTTCATACAAGAAACTTATAAAAACCTTATATTTAAGATAAGTTTATAGTTTGCTTACATAATAATACAATTTACAATCTCTTGATTTTTCCTAGAACGTATAGCAATAGTAAATGTGGATCGAACATTCAGTTCCAAATTTTTGCATTTTAAATACACATATAATTATACATGATTGCTCGTATATAATAATAAATAATTTAATCCAATATCAAAGATTATGAGGACTTTACCATATAAAAAAGGCTAAAAGTATTCATTCAGCCATTACAGTTAGTAGGAATATATCGAAATAACCTGGTTAAAATTGGTTGGCTGTTTACAAATCTATTGGTTTGCTAGATATCTTGCGTCTAACAGTAAATGTTTCCAATGTCATCAATAAAACAACAAGTACATTAAATATCTGTAAACAGCAGCGTTTAATTTAGAGTTAACTTTTCAAGAAATTGAAGTACTGAAATAAAATGTGTCAAATAATTAAACTTCCTTATTTATTTTATACATATTTTGGTTTCCGGCAATTTACTACTGAATTATATATTTATATGTAATATAAATACTACATATTTCACGGAATTATTTTTTACTTATATATTAAGGAGTTGACAGTGATGCAAATACATTATAATGAGGAGAAGGCTCCTCTCATTTTATTACATGTTTATTACAAACTGGTCCTTCACAACACAGATACTTGGAGTAAAATATCAGAAGTAAAATATATGTTTATTTATAGAATCTTCTAGCAAATACTTAAGAAATGTAACTTAAGAGGAAGATCTGATTAGTTAATTAATGAACAGGTAGACAAGTCTCTGATATACTAGTACTATATGATATACTCTGATATACAGGTACTAATGACACCACTGATGTGAGTCTAATTGATTGGGTTGTACAAGAAATGGAAAGTTACAGGATGCTCCTCTTGACCCATCTAATACAATTTAATGTATTGACCTTGAATCCCAATGGAATGCTAAAATTGCCACATCAGTAAAGCTAAAGCACTCAGATTTTCCAAATCGCAAATCAGCATACAAAGCCAATTCAGTTGACCTATAACATTCCTATGCCAATAAATATTAGCTACGTTTGTTTTTTACTTACGTAATTAGCATATATTAATCACTATTGAATGGAGTATTGGTTGACTGCAGAATGCGGAGGAAACACCTGCATTACAAAAGTAAAATAGATTTTGAAACAAAGGATGGAAAATTTATTTAATTGGGGGTTGATATTGTATGTTTACATTTACAATATTTGCACAAAGTAATCCTGAGACATTATTGTTTAGAGGCGTTTAGCTAACTAATGTTAAAGGTAGGTCTAATGGTTGATTTGCTATACTTTTCTTATAGAGTTACATAGTTATTAAGGGAGCTCCCCTCAGGAGGTTTTGCAAACCTCCAGGTGATAATTATTCTTATCATCATACCTAAATAAAAAGACAGTTATAGACAAGCTTTAACGACTCTATGACTATTGGAATGTCTATGGTCATTTAAAAATAAATAAAACTCCCTCACACAGGATGTAGACTAAGAGAGTTGGCCTCAAAGTGGTACTTTATTTTCTTTTTTTTCAAAAAATTGGCTAACTTGTTAAAAAGTCCCTAAAAGACCATGTCATTTGAGGAAAGGTTACATAGATTTTAGTGAAATAATCATTTTATAATGTTATCGATCTTTTAACGTATGCCTGTAGCGAGGGGAGGGATTCACCATCGGGAAATAAAATCCACCTTCAGTGATATGAAATTTAAAGAATTAAAAGAAATTTGCATGAATGATATGTCTTACACTTGAGTAAGATGTTTATGTGAATGTCAAAGGAAAAATTTTATTACTGCATTGACGTATGTTAAGAAGATGAAGTCATATTTTCATAGTAAGTAACATGAACTAGAAAAACGCTGGACACTGATTAAGTTGGAGGAAGATCTGGTACGTTTCTGTTAATTGGATCCAAGAAAAACCCGCTTGTAATTATAAAATAAACTATTGAAAAACGTCGTCGTAAAAGTTTCAGCTTTTTAGCAGCAAACATGAAGTAAAATATAAATACATTTTAATGCAGATAATGAAACATATGAACTGGCCTTCAGAAAACAATAGGTAGAATTGACGTTTTGTAAATCCTCTTGTTATCTTTATATACGTAGGCCTACATTGTTACCTAAGGAACGTTTTAAGAAAGTCACTTACTAGACAAACCTTACTGAGTCCGATAATCACTTCAGAGATAGGTCACATCAAATTACCCATAAATATAAAAAATATATTAAAACTAGCTATATTCAATGGTACAGCTTAAAAACAGAGTACAATTAACTGTATACAATTCGAGTGGGACTGCTACACATGCTTGGTACGTGTAATACAGACAAGCACAAACACGCATAAACAACAAGTAACATCTAGTGGGGAAAGTGAAAGTGAAATTAAAAAAAGGGGGAGGGGAGAGTGATATAAGTTTAATAAACAATACATAGCAATGTGGTTTTTGTACAGAATATTGAGGTATTTTTCTATAATATTTTAGCTAATAGCTTCAATTAGTTTTATTGTATGTCTTGAACTTGATTTTGATATTTATGTGAAGTATAATGATAGAGAACAGTGTTTTTATATCTTAATTTAAGATCTTCAGCATTTTCAATGATAACAAACTCATTGTCTTTATTACTTATACGTACATTTTCTTGAGTGTAAACAAGTTGTATTTATGTAAAAACATTGATTTTAAACACAAACATAATTTTCTCAACGAATGTTAAATATCCTTGTAAACATATAATGGATTTTAAACCATAACTCTGCAGATGGTTTAAAATGCAATGAGTAACTAACCAAATTGCAGACGCAAATCTTCTTATTAGATGTGATATCTACTGTAGGTGTTTATAATCAATTGAAAAATGTCATATCATTGATATAGAAGACTCAGAAGACATTGATATAGAAGACATTATTTTTATTGCTAAAATATCTGAAATGTAATGTCCTGTGATTTCATTTGATGTTGCTAATTGTTAATGTAAAAATACCAATTTTAATTTAATGTCATTAAAATAAATACTTTGTTTTATTTATCATTACAAATATGAACATTTTACTACATGGAAACTAAAAAAACCTTCCTATGTTGTTTTCGAGAAGTAACAGCTGAAAATATGGTATACCATTTTTTTTCTTTGTTCAGCGTTACAGTACCAATGCTGAGGAAACATAATGTCTTTCAATTGTATTCAATTAAATGTAACAAACATAACCTGCAGTATACAGTATAATCTATGCTTAGTTACACATTTCTTTAGTATTTTATGCAAACAATTTCAATCTATTCTAATAATGGGACGGGGCATTTAATTACTAATTACTGCAAAGCCTCGGATAAACTATTTATGTATTATTAATTCTGTAACAACACGCTCTTTAGTTATCTTATCAAATCAATCAATCAAAATTAATAATCCGAAATTAAACTACTTTGTTATCTAAATATAATCTTTTAAAAATCTGTCAATAAATAAGAAGATTTATCAGGAACTTTTATATAAGGAAAATAGTATTTAAAATGCATTATCTTTAATTTATACATTAGTGTTGTTAGGTGTGTTGGATTATTACTTGAAAAATCAAACTATTTATACATTAGTGTTGTTAGGTGTGTTGGATTATTACTTGAAACATCAAATTATTTATACATTAGTGTTGTTAGGTGTGTTGGATTATTACTTGAAACATCAAACTATTTATACATTAGTGTTGTTAGGTGTGTTGGATTATTACTTGAAACATCAAATTATTTCTATTTAAGCGTAGACATAAAGTATAATAAATTATGACAAGCATGCCTATACTTGGCGGAGCAAATAGTATGTACATTTTGGAGACTAATGCATGCTGTAATCTCAAACAGCTTTTCTTAAGTATGACAAGGAAGAAAATTATAGTTATTTTACTGTATGCTAATTACATGAATCTAAACTATCATTTTGTTTATATTATTTTTCAATCCATTGTTTAATTTTTATATATGTAGTGTAAATGTGAAGTTGTTTGAGTAGATTTATGTTTGTTGTTGGCAACTTTGTTTCTCTAAGTCTGTGGGCAGGGAGTAAGTCACCGAACAACGAAACGAACTTCCTCACTTCCTCTTGCAAAGTGTACATTTGTTTTAGTTGAGTTCCACTTGATTTTTGATTAAAATCTATATAGTCTGGTATCAAATATATTTCAAACTGTGAGATTAAAAACTAATGTGGTTTATTGTAAAGTGTCTATGTAAAAAAAAAAAAATAATAATAATAATACTAACGGTACTGGGTTACAAATAAGTCTGATATATTATTGTATACACTAGGATCATAAATAATATTGATAAGTAAGACTATTCAGTACAATTTGACACGGTTTTTGGTAATTAATATTTGAGCATCAATACATTTCTCGGCCTATTTATTTTTTCGTAAGACACCACTCATCAATATATGGGCGTATATTATTTAGATTGAGGGTGTTGTCACCCTTACAAACCAACGCTAACTACTTCTTAGAAAGTGTCATTAATTACTAGCCCAATGACAAATGAACATTGCACAACCTTATTGGAACAAAGAAAAGTTAACTGGTGCAATAATGTTATTTTGTATGGTTGAGAGGCAGTGCACGTGCTACATTACATGGATGTTGTATTGGAGTTTTAGGTGAAATAGCGTGGGATAAATGAGAAATAGTAACGTAACGTATAACGCTATAGTTACTGAATGCTAAATAATTTGAACATTCTCTATGTTTTGTGTCGTAAAAGAATAAATACTCAAGCTATTTCTTGTTTGCTTTAATCTTAAGTGTTTCTGGTTGTTAAAGGAGATGCTCATTTACTGCCATTATTATTGGTTGTATAATTGAAGCAATGCGTGAAATAATACATTTTAGATCAGGGTAAATAAAACACATCCATAAAAATGTCATATAAACATTTTAATAACAACATCTCTTAACAGTGTTGTTCTAGACAGCTTGCTCTAAACAGCACAACTCACAACATAATATTGTAAAGTTTTCAGTTAGTACCTGTGTCAATATATTTCTATAACTCTATTTAGAACTGACAGTCCAAAACATATCTAAAACCACTGACCTAAGAGAAAGTAATCTTAATTTCCAAAAATTGGAATTGTGTACAATTAGTATACACATATCACACAAATATAGTAGATATTACTTTGGCTGATCTATAACATACTATATGTAAGATTAAAAATCTAAGATTGCTTTAAATGGACCCACTTTAATTTGAAAAGCAAAACATTATGTATGAACAAAACTTATTTAAATGTATTTACAAATGTGGCCTACTAAAGGCATATTCAAAAACTTTCGTTTGGATATGGTAATTGCAAATAACTGTTGTTTTGAATGTTCAACCTATACTTCATAATTGAAGTTTTTCACACTAAGATAATATCAAAATAGTATAATTAGGTATACATTAGTATACTTCTTTGTCAACCTGCTAATGATTGTTTTACAAAAGGGCTAATTGGTTAAAAAATAATTTTAGATAAAATCATCATAATTTAACTGTCGAAAAAATTAATATTTTGAGTATGTAGGGCCTAATACATCTCGCAATGTCATAGAATTACTGTTGTGTGATAAAAACAGCTTAAGGATGTAATGAAAATAATCCATCTACAAACCAACTAAAACTTTCACAAATTCATTTTAAATATATCAAAAAATAGATTAATTTACTGTTTAGTACAATTCAATCCAATAAATTTAGCCAGTAATTATTTTTTTTAAAGTATGGACTAAAATTAATAGCAATTTTACTTTACTTATGCTGAGATCTAATTTCCTTAATACAACGCAGCTGAGTTATGTATTAAAAAATATTTCCCTTTAAGGGACGACACTAAACCCCCCAAAGTAGTTGGGAAGATTTATTACGCTCGGTTTTTTTAATGAACAGAATTCTGATTCTGTAGAAAACATTTTATAGTTTGTTGTAAACAATGATTAAAATCATTTAAAAGACTTTTACATTGAATTTACGTGCATTTAGCAAAGTGATTACTCAGTATTATTAAAACATTTGTAAACCTATTTCTACACATCTAAGATTATGTGTTAGTCGGAAGATATATTGAGTCGTTCTGGTTTATAATTAAGTGTCATTAAAAAAAAATAATAAATAAAGTGTAAGAATACACTGATAATACGTTTAAAAATCAAACTCAATAAACAACTTAAATGAAGGATTTTGTAAAATTAAGAAGTGTAATGGATACTGACATATTGATGCCATTTTTGATACTGCATCCTTATTGTTCAGAATTGTGTTGTGATTTTCCTGTCTCTATAATGACTTAGATTCATTAGAGGAAACATCATTATGAGTCATTTCTATATCAAACCTCTATGGTGTATTTAGTTCTTTTATATGGTATGTTACAGTATAATTGTATTATTATTGCGCGTTATTAACTATAAAAATCTGACAATCACTCCGAAGCCAGTCTATATCTTCATAGAGATGACAATTAGAGTTTAGTCACTTGAGTGAGGCCTTGTGCACTAGGAGACATCGTAGTGAAGGTGAGGGGGGAGGTCTAGGGGAACTGCCACTCCGCTTCTCTGGAACATGGGGCAACCTGCTTCACTTGGACACTGCGACTTAAGGAACAAACATAGTTTAGTCACTTGAGTGAGGCCTTGTGCACTAGGAGACATCGTAGTGAAGGTGAGGGGGGAGGTCTAGGGGAACTGCCACTCCGCTTCTCTGGAACATGGGGCAACCTGCTTCACTTGGACACTGCGACTTAAGGAACAAACATAGTTTAGTCACTTGAGTGAGGCCTTGTGCACTAGGAGACATCGTAGTGAAGGTGAGGGGGGAGGTCTAGGGGACCTGCCACTTCGCTCCCTGGAACATGGGGCAACCTGCTTCACTTGGACACTGCATCTTAAGGAACAAACATAGTTTAGTCACTTGAGTGAGGCCTTGTGCACTAGGAGACATCGTAGTGAAGGTGAGGGGGGAGGTCTAGGGGAACTGCCACTCCACTTCTCTGGAACATGGGGCAACCTGCTTCACTTGGACACTGCGACTTAAGGAACAAACAGAGTTTAGTCACTTGAGTGAGGCCTTGTGCACTAGGAGACATCGTAGTGAAGGTGAGGGGGGAGGTCTAGGGAACTGCCACTCCACTTCTCTGTATCATGGGACAACCTGCTTCACTTGGACACTGCGACTTAAGGAACAAACATAGTTTAGTCTATTGAATGAGGCCTTGTGCACTAGGAGACATCGTAGTGAAGGTGAGGGATGAGGTCTAGGGGAACTGCCACTCCGCTTCCCTGGAACATGGGGCAACCTGCTTCACTTGGACACTGCGACTTAAGGAACAAACATAGTTTAGTCACTTGAGTGAGGCCTTGTGCACTAGGAGACATCGTAGTGAAGGTGAGGGGGGAGGTCTAGGGGAACTGCCACTCCACTTCTCTGGAACATGGGGCAACCTGCTTCACTTGGACACTGCGACTTAAGGAACAAACATAGTTTAACTTATTGAATCTCAAAATACAAGTTCCCACAACCTGTAAAGTCAGGCCATTCAAAGTAAATGTTTTGGTACAGAATATGTTTACTTTGTAATTAGATATATTTCAGTATTCAGATAAAAATATAATATTAAAGTAATTTGTTTTAAGAAATAGGATATCCAAAGGATACTAATGTTAAAAACTTAAAAAAACACCTCAACTAAAGTTTAATGTTTAGATAAATTTAATTGGGTCCCATTCAAACATGCAATACAAACCTTAAAGCTGAATATTTATCAATCTAAGATTTAACCTCATAGAGGTTATCACATTATTGAAATAACAACAATAAAAAACTAATAAAATGTTGAAACTATACATTTATTAAAATAATATCATTCGTTTATTTAAATAATGCGGAATACCGTTATGTATTGATTGTAAAAAGTGAACTCATTGTACGCGTTTGTTTAACAATCAATCCTTGTCCATTGACAGATAGTAGTCAAGAGAAAACCGATTGATCCATTTACAGAGTTATTCACTTTAATTCGATTCTGTCCATCATTCTTCTTTAAATTGTCTAGCTACTATACAGGCTAATATTAACAATGATTCATTTCAATCTTATACAAAATTAAATATTTATGAAATAAATATTTGTTACTGATCCGACCCCCACACGCATACATTGGTACTCACCCACCCATCCATATAGACTACATGTACGTGGTACTGACCCACCCATCCAAACAGACTACACGTACGTGGTACTGACCCACCCATCCATACAGACTACACGTACGTGGTACTGACCCACCCTATCCATACAGACTACACAGTACGTGGTACTGACCCACACATCCATATAGACTACACGTACGTGGTACTGACCCACCCATCCATATAGACTACACGCACGTGGTACTGACCCACCTATCCAAACAGACTACACATACGTGGTACTGACCCACCCATCCATATAGACTACACGCACGTGGTACTGACCCACCCATCCATATAGACTACATGTACGTGGTACTGACCCACCCATCCATATAGACTACATGTACGTGGTACTGACCCACCCATCCAAACAGACTACACGTACGTGGTACTGACCCACCCATCCATATAGTCTACACGTACGTGGTACTGACCCACCCATCCAAACAGACTACACGTACGTGGTACTGACCCACCCATCCAAACAGACTACATGTACGTGGTACTGACCCACCCATCCAAACAGACTACACGTACGTGGTACTGACCCACCCATCCATATAGACTACACGTACGTGGTACTGACCCACCCATCCATATAGAGTACACGTACGTGGTACTGACCCACCCATCCAAACAGACTACACGTACGTGGTACTGACCCACCTATCCAAACAGACTACACATACGTGGTACTGACCCACCCATCCATATAGACTACACGTACGTGGTACTGACCCACCCATCCATATAGACTACACGTACGTGGTACTGACCCACCCATCCATATAGACTACACGTACGTGGTACTGACCCACCCATCCATATAGACTACACGTACGTGGTACTGACCCACCCATCCAAACAGACTACACGTACGTGGTACTGACCCACCCATCCAAACAGACTACACGTACGTGGTACTGACCCACCCATCCATATAGACTACACGTACGTGGTACTGACCCACCCATCCAAACAGACTACACGTACGTGGTACTGACCCACCCATCCATATAGACTACACGTACGTGGTACTGACCCACCCATCTATATAGACTACACGTACGTGGTACTGACCCACCCATCCATATAGACTACTCGTATCTAGTGTTGACCCCCCCTTTCCCCGACATATACATTGGTACTGAAACAACCACCCATACATTTACGTACAACCATTTTCAATTACTATGAGTAAACTTTGTTTTTGAAATTTGTTAATGATGGAGTATCAGATGAGGGAGACAAAGGTAGTTGGACATTTGCCATCATTACGTGAAAAATAACAATCACGACGTTTCGATTTGGTAAAACCCAAACCTTTTTCAAGTCACTTGAAAAAGGTTTGGGTTTTACCAAATCGAAACGTCGTGATTGTTATTTTTCACGTAATGATGGCAAATGTCCAACTACCTTTGTCTCCCTCACTATGAGTAAGATCAGGAGTAAGTTTCAAAGCAGTAATACAAAGGCAGTTATTTGTTCAACTAGCAGTTATTATTTGTTTCTTAACTTATTGTTTCTGAGATGAATTACTTTCGAAGATGTACGGGAACATTTGTCAAAGTAAAGGTAATTGAAAGAAATTAAATTAACGGTAATACAATGTAAGCTGCAAGTACAGGCGAAGACTTTGTCATTAACAAAGTATAGTGCAGTGAACTTCAACTGATAACAAAAGCTTTTTATGTTTCCTATAAAAATAAGACCTAAACGCGGATATAATATCTGAAAAAAACCTTTATCTACTATGAAAAACAGCCGTAGAGTTATTATTTAAAATGATATTGCTCATGGAGAATTTTTTATATCCTCTTTACCAATATTTTTAAAAGTTATTAAGGCTGAAAGTATGAATGCTTTACTGCTTACGTAACAAAAGTTCAAAAGTTTTGATTTATTCATATTTCTCTAAAACAAATGTAACTATAATTAAAAACGTATAAATTAAGGTTTACAGTAATGTTTTTATTTTGTCATTTGTAAAAATTTAGTTGATAAACAATTTACAACAAAACAGTAAATCATACACAGAAAGTTGATATATTTAATGTAATTAAGAATATGGTTTATAACATTAAAATCTGTTCCTTACTATAAGAGTTATAAGATCTTAAATCATCCTTATATTTGTCCTAAAACAACAAAAATACGCAAGTGAAAACTGTTTCAAATCCTGTGATGGTTAGTATTTTTGAGACTCACTCGTATGCAACTACAACATTTCTTATAAAACCCCATAATTTTAGTTTGAAATACTCTTAACTTATGCTCATTATTCATAGTTGGCCACAAGGTATCTATTCTAATTTACTTAAATTATACTAATTTGATTTTACATATGAGACGCGACACAACGTTGTTGGTATTTTAAGGCGAATATGAATGGTTATATGAGTGTAGGATGAGTGTGGATGAGGGTAGTCTGGTTACTAGCTGAGTTCAACTGTCCCTCAGAAAGGGCAATTTATTAATAGCCCAACAGACAGGAAAACTAAGGGACCTATAGATTTACGTGGAATTCGAACCACGTAGTGCTGGTCTGATTTTCAGCTAATTGACAAGCCTGATACTCGGTTATCTCCCCCTCACAACATCCGTACAATGACTACCACCCAACATGGACACCCCAGACTTTTCTAGTAGTGTCCACGCCAATAGCAACCATCAAGCGGACGCCATGTCGGTATTAAGAGGACCGAGCATCCAACCTATCGCCTACAATCTCCCAAACACTTTTAGAATGCTGTACAGGAAAATAGGCCTATCTAATAATAGGGAGCCAAATTGGTATTCATACAAACAAACTTAACATCTAAAGTTCGTAGATCTAGAACTATGTATCATGTCAATACGTAATAATGACAACGAAACATTATTACGAACACAATGTCGGCGCATTATTTAAGTATAGTAAACTCACTAAAAGTAAATTTATGATTTTACAAAACGTTTCGTAATGTATATTTCCATAAACATGTTGTACCTGAGATCTATGAACGTTGTTGGGTGGTAAGTGAGGAAGGTCAAATGATGCAGGCACATAAGTAGTGCCAGGCACACATTTGGAGCATTGTCTCTTAAGGGCAGGTCGCTGTCTGGAGCCGCGACACCTCAGGGCGAAGCACAACTCCTCGGCCATCTCGGCACAGAGGGACTGGTGCGGAGCTGACGGCACTGCTCTCTGTTGTACAAACAAACAAGAAACCATCTACAAGTTCATTATTATATTGTAAATACTTTGTTTTAAATTGTATGTATATTTTACCTTATATTTTGCTTATCTGTAACATTGTAAGTTCATTAAAAAGTAGTAAGTATGTAGTTTTAAGTATGTTTGTTGTAAATACTTTGTTTGCAAATGTATATATTAGGTTGGCAGTTTCAATTTCAAAATATAGAAATCGTCTCGGTACCTTCCGATAGATCCACATGTCATACCGTAGATTCACTAATCCCATTTTCCAGGACCTGGGTGAGAGTAATATACTGAATCGTCTCGGTACATTCCGACGGATCCACAGGGCATACCATAGATTCACTAACCCTGTGTTCCAGGACCTGGGTGGGAGTAATGTACTGTAATGTCTTGGTACCTTCCGACGGGTCCCCAGGGCATACCGTAGATTCACTAACCCCATGTTCCAGGACCTGTGTTAGAGTAATGTACTGTATCGTCTCGGTACTTTCCGACCGGTCCACAGGGCATACCGTAGATTTACTAATCCCATGTGCAAGGACCTGGGTTAGAGTAATGTACTGTCACATCTCGGTACTTTCCGACGGATCCACAGGGCATTCCATACTTTCACTAACCATGTGTTCCAGGACCTGGGTTAGAGTAATGTACTGTATCGTCTCGGTACCTTCCGACGGGTCCCCAGGGCATACCGTAGATTCACTAACCCCATGTTCCAGGACCTGGGTTAGAGTAATGTACTGTATCGTCTCGGTACTTTCCGACGGGTCCACAGGGAATACCGTATATTCACTAATCCCGTGTTCCAGGAGCTGGGTTATAGTAATTTACTGTATCGTCTCGGTACTTTCCGACGGGTCAACAGGGCATACCGTATATTCACTAACACTGTGTTCCAGGACCTGGGTGGGAGTACTGTACTGTATCGTCTCGATACCGTCCGACCAGTCCCCAGGGTATACCGTATATTCACTAATCCCATGTTCCAGGACTTGGGTTAGAGTAATGTACTGTATCGTGTCGGTACCTTCCGACGGGTCCCCAGGGTATACCGTAGATTCACTAGTCCCGTGTTCCAGGAAATGGGTTAGAGTAATGTACTGTATCGTCACGGTACCTTCCGACAGGTCCCCAGGGTATACCGTAGATTCACTAATCCTGTGTTCCAGGACCTGGGTTAGAGTAATGTACTGTATCGTCTCAGTACCGTCCGACCGGTCCACAGGGCATACCGTAGATTCACTTGTCCCGTGTTCCAGGAAATGGGTTAGAGTAATGTTCTGTATCGTCTCGGTACTTTCCGACGGGTCCACAGGGCATACCGTATATTCACTAACCCTGTGTTCCAGGACCTGGGTGGGGGTAATGTACCGTATCGTCTAGGTACCTTCCGACGGGTCCCCAGGGTATACTGTAGATTCACTAACCCTGTGTTCCAGGACCTGGGTGGGGGTAATGTACTGTATCGTCTCGGTACTTTCCGACGGGTCAACAGGGAATACCGTATATTCACTAATCCCGTGTTCCAGGAGCTGGGTTAGGGTAATTTACGTATCGTCTCGGTACTTTCCGACGGGTCCCCAGGGCATATCGTGGATTCATTAATCCCATGTTCCAGGACCTGGGTTAGAGTAATGTACTGTATCGTGTCGGTACCTTCCGACGGGTCCACAGGGCATACCGTTGATTCACTAACCCCGTGTTCCAGGGACTGGGTTAGAGTAATGTACTGTATCGTCTCGGTACTTTCCGACGGGTCCCCAGGGTATACCATAGATTCATTAATCCCATGTTCCAGGAAATGGGTTAGAGTAATGTACTGTATCGTGTCGGTACCTTCCGACGGGTCCCCAGGGCATAGCGTATATTCACTTGTCCCGTATTCCAGGAAATGGGTTAGAGTAATGTACTGTATCGTCACGGTACCTTCCGACGGGTCCCCAGGGTATACCGTAGATTCACTAATCCTGTGTTCCAGGACCTGGGTTAGAGTAATGTACTGTATCGTCACGATACCTTCCGACGAGTCCCCAGGGTATACCGTAGATTCACTAATCCTGTGTTCCAGGACCTGGGTTAGAGTAATGTACTGTATCGTCACGGTACCTTCCGACGGGTCCCCAGGGTATACCGTTGATTCACTAGTCCCGTGTTCCAGGAAATGGGTTAGAGTAATGTACTGTATCGTCACGGTACCTTCCGACGGGTCCCCAGGGTATACCGTAGATTCACTAATCCTGTGTTCCAGGACCTGGGTTAGAGTAATGTACTGTATCGTCACGGTACCTTCCGACGGGTCCCCAGGGTATACCGTAGATTCACTAATCCTGTGTTCCAGGACCTGGGTTAGAGTAATGTACTGTATCGTCATGGTACCTTCCGATGGGTCCCCAGGGTATACCGTTGATTCACTAGTCCCGTGTTCCAGGAAATGGGTTAGAGTAATGTACTGTATTGTCATGGTACCTTCCGACGGGTCCACAGGGCATACCGTAGATTCACTAGTCCCGTGTTCCAGGAAATGGGTTAGAGTAATGTACTGTATCGTCTCGGTACCGTCCGACCGGTCCACAGGGTATACCGTAGATTCACTAGTCCCGTGTTCCAGGAAATGGGTTAGAGTAATGTACTGTATCGTCACGGTACCTTCCGACGGGTCCCCAGGGTATACCGTTGATTCACTAGTCCCGTGTTCCAGGAAATGGGTTAGAGTAATGTACTGTATCGTCTCGGTACCGTCCGACCGGTCCACAGGGCATACCGTAGATTCACTAGTGCCGTGTTCCAGGAAATGGGTTAGAGTAATGTACTGTATCGTCACGGTACCTTCCGACGGGTCCACAGGGTATACCATTGATTCACTAGTCCCGTGTTCCAGGAAATGGGTTAGAGTAATGTACTATATCGTCACGGTACCTTCCGACGGGTCCCCAGGGTATACCGTAGATTCACTAATCCTGTGTTCCAGGACCTGGGTTAGAGTAATGTACTGTATCGTCACGGTACCTTCCGACAGGTCCCCAGGGTATACCGTAGATTCACTAATCCTGTGTTCCAGGAAATGGGTTAGAGTAATGTACTGTATCGTCATGGTACCTTCCGACGGGTCCACAGGGCATACCGTAGATTCACTAGTCCCGTGTTCCAGGAAATGGGATAGAGTAATGTACTGTATCGTCTGGGTACCGTCCGACCAGTCCACAGGGCATACCGTAGATTCACTAGTCCCGTGTTCCAGGAAATGGGATAGAGTAATGTACTGTATCGTCTGGGTACCGTCCGACCAGTCCACAGGGCATACCGTAGATTCACTATTCCCGTGTTCCAGGAAATGGGTTAGAGTAATGTACTGTATCGTCACGGTACCTTCCGACGGGTTCCCAGGGTATACCGTTGATTCACTAGTCCCGTGTTCCAGGAAATGGGTTAGAGTAATGTACTGTATCGTCACGGTACCTTCCAACGGGTCCCCAGGGCATACCGTAGATTCACTAATCCTGTGTTCCAGGACCTGGGTGAGAGTAATATACTGTATTTTCTTCAACTATAACTAAGGAGGTGAAGTTTACTTTAAGGTAGTACTGAAATAGTTTTATTTTAAATTTTAAAATAATGCCATTCCCAATACAGATCGATTTATAATATACTGTTATACTAACAATGTTCTGGCCTTAGAATTACACCTGTTAAAGATTTTGTATACAGTATTTATATAGTATTTGTAAGATGCTAAATATAAATTTATTGTTATTTCAAAATTTGTAAATTTTACGCAATTATGCAAATAACTTTACGTACTGAACAATATTTTTTTACATAGCATAACTAATGGTTGAAGAGGTTTTATTGTTGGCTTTTAAGAATTTACTCTTTAACTGTAGTTTATCGTTATTATATACAGCATGTGTCGCTGTTGATAAAAATTGTTGACGTGATAGTAGGAATTTTTAATAATACATGATTTTTAAGGAAATGCCTTTAGAAGACAACTTACAAATTAAACAGCCTACCTTTACTACATTATGTTTGACTTATAGTTTATTTATAACTACAAAATTCTTACATTTAATGTTTATATTTCAATTAAACTATGATCTAAAGCCTTTTATGTTTTATCTTACATCTAAAGTGTTTCTTTAAAGCCTACGTATGTTTGTGTATGTAGGCGTATATTTATTAAATGTTGTACGTTTGTCAAAACTACACAAAATTCAACTTTTCTTGAGGTTTATGTAAAAGGTTTGTTACTTACCCTCTCCATTTGTGTGCTTCTTTTAGAGTTATAGCAAAACTCAAATATAGCCACAACAACAGCCAAGGCAAGCCCACAGAGTAGCACCACGAACACGCCACCTAGTGAACGGAAACAACAACAACGTTAACTATTACCTACACTTGTTAAACAACAGCAAAGGCGAGCCCACACAGTAGCACCACGAACACGCCACCTAGTTACCGGTAACAACAAAAACGTTAACTATTACCTACACTTGTTAAACAACAGCCAAGGCGAGCCCACACAGTAGCATCACGAACACGCCACCTAGTTACCGGTAACAACAACAACGTTAGCTCTTACCTACACTTGTTAAACAACAGCCAAGGCGAGCCCACACAGTAGCATCACGAACACGCCACCTAGTGAACGGAAACAACAACAACGTTAACTATTACCTACACTTGTTAAACAACAGCCAAGGCGAGCCCACACAGTAGCATCACGAACACGCCACCTAGTGAACGGAAACAACAACAACGTTAACTATTACCTACACTTGTTAAACAACAGCCAAGGTGAGCCCACACAGTAGCACCACGAATACGCCACCTAGTGAACGGTAACTACAACAACGTTAGCTCTTACCTACACTTGTTAAACAACAGCCAAGGCGAGCCCACACAGTAGCATCACGAATACGCCACCTGGTGAGGGGTAACAACAACAACGTTAACTCCTACGTATACTTGTTACAACCCATAGAGTCAAAAGAATTAACGGCTACGTCTTGAAGAAATTTAAACATTATAATTACAATGATAAAAGAAACGTTTCACAAACAATTATAAAACCCAAATGATTTTATTAATAATGAAGTTAACAATCTAACTACTGTTAAAACAGGTTAGTTTTTATTATATCATATAAAATAATTGAACTTGAAAATATTTACACTAAGTTGATAGCAAATTATAACATAATTGAAATATTGCTAATATAAAATGGTAAAAAATACTCTGTTATTTAGATGCAGAAAGATTAATGCCCTATTCAAAAGCATAGAAGTTCCACTAAATCATAAGAACTCAATTTAAATACCATAAGAAACTGTTATAACTTGTTCTATAAATGAAGTATTAAATTTATACTCAGTTACATATGTTACATACATTCAGATGGTACAATGTAAGAGGTTAGAACCTTACCAATGTTCGACACTCAGTTACATATGTTACATACATTCAGATGGTACAATGTAAGAGGTTAGAACCTTACCGATGTTCGACACTCAGTCACATATGTTACATACATTCAGATGGTACAATGTAAGAGGTTAGAATCTTACCGATGTTCCACACTCAGTTACATATGTTTCATACATTCAGATGGTACAATGTAAGAGGTTAGAACCTTACCGATGTTCGACACTCAGTTACATATGTTACATACATTCAGATGGTACAATGTAAGAGGTTAGAACCTTACCAATGTTCGACACTCAGTTACATATGTTTCATACATTCAGATGGTACAATGTAAGAGGTTAGAACCTTACCGATGTTCGACACTCAGTTACATATGTTACATACATTCAGATGGTACAATGTAAGAGGTTAGAACCTTACCGATGTTCCACACTCAGTTACATATGTTTCATACATTCAGATGGTACAATGTAAGAGGTTAGAACCTTACCGATGTTCGACACTCAGTCACATATGTTACATACATTCAGATGGTACAATGTAAGAGGTTAGAACCTTACCAATGTTCGACACTCAGTCACATATGTTACATACATTCAAATGGTACAATGTAAGAGGGTAGAACCTTACCGATGTTCCACACTCAGTCACATATGTTACATACATTCAGATGGTACAATGTAAGAGGTTAGAACCTTACTGATGTTCCACACTCAGTCACATATGTTACATACATTCAGATGGTACAATGTAAGAGGTTAGAACCTTACCAATGTTCGACACTCAGTCACATATGTTACATACATTCAGATGGTACAATGTAAGAGGGTAGAACCTTACCGATGTTCCACACTCAGTTACATATGTTTCATACATTCAGATGGTACAATGTAAGAGGTTAGAACCTTACCGATGTTCGACACTCAGTCACATATGGTACATACATTCAGATGGTACAATGTAAGAGGTTAGAACCTTACCGATGTTCGACACTCAGTAACATATGTTACATACATTCAGATGGTACAATGTAAGAGGTTAGAACCTTACCGATGTTCCACACTCAGTTACATATGTTTCATACATTCAGATGGTACAATGTAAGAGGTTAGAACCTTACCGATGTTCCACACTCAGTTACATATGTTTCATACATTCAGATGGTACAATGTAAGAGGTTAGAACCTTACCGATGTTCCACACTCAGTCACATATGTTACATACATTCAGATGGTACAATGTAAGAGGTTAGAACCTTACCGATGTTCCACACTCAGTCATATATGTTACATACATTGAGATGGTACAATGTTAGAGGTTAGAACCTTACCGATGTTCGACACTCAGTCACATATGTTACATACATTCAGATGGTACTTTGTAAGAGGTTAGAACCTTACCGATGTTCCACACTCAGTTACATATGTTTCATACATTCAGATGGTACAATGTAAGAGGTTAGAACCTTACCGATGTTCCACACTCAGTTACATATTTTTCATACATTCAGATGGTACAATGTAAGAGGGTAGAACCTTACCGATGTTCCACACTCAGTTACATATGTTTCATACATTCAGATGGTACAATGTTAGAGGTTAGAATCTTACCGATGTTCTACACTCAGTTACATATGTTTCATACATTCAGATGGTGCAATGTAAGAGGGTAGAACCTTACCGATGTTCCACACTCAGTTACATATGTTTCATACATTCAGATGGTAAAATGTAAGAGGTTAGAACCTTACCGATGTTCGACACTCAGTCACATATGTTACATACATTCAGATGGTACAATGTAAGAGGGTAGAACCTTACCGATGTTCCACACTCAGTTACATATGTTTCATACATTGAGATGGTACAATGTTAGAGGTTAGAACCTTACCGATGTTCGACACTCAGTTACATACATTTAGATGGTACAATGTAATAGGTTAGAACCTTACCGATGTTCGACACTCCAAGTGCGTTAGCTTTAGACTCTTTCCCTTTCTCTGTTCTTGTGCAAGTATCTCCTGGGTTCTTCCACCATTTATTGTAAAGCATTTGGATTTCTCCCTTCTCTTGCAGTTCTAAAATAGCTAGTGAAATCTTGTCCCTCCAAGGAGATCCTAGAATATGATAATTACTCATTCGTTTCCTTTATTATTTTAATAAAATCATGATTATACATCTTTTTTATGCGGATATAAAAGTATATTAATTGTATAATGTTACAAATTTGTTTTTTAATATTATAAAATATTTCTTTGCCAATAAATTTGAAGTAATCGGAATGAAGCCATTAGCTCAGTTCGAATGTTTCGCTGTCTCTGTTATGTAATACCAGCTCGTCACTCCATAGTCGTTAGTTAAAATAGTAACATTAAAGTTATGAAAATTACTTCCAGATGTTACTTTGTTATTGATTTAATCGATAAAGATGTAAATATGTGTAACATAAAATACTTTTAATTATTCAATTTATCATATTTACTAAGCTCCAATAAAATAAATGTATCCACATACGGCCTTTTTTTCTTTACAATATTTTAATTCAAAACATATACAGATGAATCGACCACTGGACTGGTAATAGATAGAATAAATTAGAAAATGAAGGAATTTGTCTTATGAAATATGAGCCGTCAAAGTACTTGTAGTGTAAGTATGTATTTAATCATAATTTTTCTTTTTTATTTTATTAAAACTTTACTTGCTAATTGACATTGACCACAGGTCTGACCTAGCACAGTTGGAGGTCGTAACCCCGGAGCAGGACCATACAGTCCAAGACCTACTACATACATAGTAACATACATGTTACTAGTTACATACATGTAACATAGTAATACTCTTACTAGTTACATACATGTAACATAGTACTACTACACGATGGTACTAGAACTGATCAATATTAGAACTGATACTTTACCCATAGGGGTGGCAATGCCGTATCCCTTCGTGTCCAACAAGCCTCCTATCTGAGTGAGGTTGCAGTCCCTCTGGACGATGTAATCTAACATCGTTGATTCCATGAGGAAGGCGTAGTTACCTTCCAGCACTCGGCGGATACCTTCCTCGTAGGTGGACACGAATACTGAAGGCTTCTTGTTCTCCATGAACCGCCACATCTTTTTGTACGTCTCGATCATTGAGTCCTACAGAAGAACAAAACAACATGCTACATTTGAAGTGTAGATAAATTAAATATTTTATGAAAAATGTTCATAAATCAACTAGAAAAGTACATTTAGAACGAATGTTTAGTCAGATCAACGATATATAAATAATGATATATTATTCATTCTGGGATATGATTTATGAATATAGTATTATTTGACAAACACTGATTTGTTTTATAGCACATGGCATGTTCGTGGATACGACCAGTAGCGCGCTTACAAGCATCTGAGTAACTCTCTCAACCCTGGTTCGGTTATGAAACTATGATATATATAACACCTTATAATAATAGTCCGAGTCTTCATAAAATAAATAATATTTTATGATATTAAACTTCTAAACTACCCAAGTTTTGAATTTAAATTATTATTGTAACTATGTTCCCATAGTTGTAACGAGGATAACCACCGTTGTACGAGATTAGTGGGACGGGTGATCAGCACCGTACTTGGCAATTACTTCTTTTAGTTATCTGGGTTTTCGGTGTTTCTGAATCTACCATCTTACCGAAGTGAGGATTGAAGCTAATGCTAACACCAGTACTAGATGAAGAGTCATATCCATGAATGTGTAGCGAGACCATGGGAAGATCTTGCGAGAGAGGTCTTCACTCAAACTGAAGTGTGTTTAGGCTTTGTCGAAAATGATGTCATAAAAAAACATAGGTTCCAACGCTACTAGGATCAAAACAGGAAGTAATTAATCAACTGGGAGCCAGTAGGGTGTGTAAAAATTCGGTAAATATATAGAAGAGGGTCCTTGTTGATTATTGGGCTGAAATTATTGTTCATTGTAGAGAATGAACAATTGAATACATAGCTAAAATCATGAGTATGTCTATTTTTAGTGGAAATCTGGAAAAAGTTACGTTAATATAGCAATCTGGGTAATTAAACTGTGCGGAATTTTTTCCTAATTACGAATAAGAGCACATTAGCGCCGAAAATGTTCCAGTTTCGGAAAGGTTATGTTTTTTTAGGGCTAGTTTGAGTTTTTTAGTCCTAGTTTGGGTATTGATAGGTTAGGTTTGGTTAGGTTAAGTTTAGTTTGAAACCGTGAGGTTTGGTAGGTGAACCTAACATAAAAAAACAAACCTAACCTGACCTAGCAATACCTAACACAACCTAGACCATCACTAACCAGCCTAGACCTATCCTAACAAAACCTAACCTATGAAATCGGCACATTTCCGATGCTAACGCTTACTAATGGTTCGATCATAAAAACCTTGCCATATTCGTTATTTGGGCAAATTCCACACATGTTGAGTACCTACATCGCTATAGTTACGAAAAGCAATATTTTCCGTTTTCCTTATTGTAATTTGTATGGCTTTTCCACTTAAGAAAAACAACCATTTCCTTGTTTTTAATAATATATCTATTATGAAAAAAAGTCAAAGCACCTGTTCTATATAATTACGAAACATTTTAAATAGTTTTAAAGCCATACATCATATACGAGTACGACTCGTATACTGTAAATCAGTTTTATCTGTCCTACAGGGTTTACAAATAAGCCTAATTACATTTTTTACAACAAAATACATATTACTAGATTTATTATGTTTTGAATACTGTGCTTCAAATTCGTAGCATAAGTGTTTTCTTTAGCAGTTCTAAGCGAATAAGTCCTACCTAGAAAAGCAAATTATGACTGATAATAAAATTAGTAAAAAAGGTAAAAAGCTAGAATGAACTATATGGAATCAAGTTTTCTCTCACCCTGAAGAACGTCATGGTGGATCCACTGTCCAAAGTACCATAAGCAATCTCCGTCTGGCCTGCCAGGTCTTCAGCGTTTTCAATAGGTGTTATCATTCTCTCGACGGTGAGGAAGGCGGCGAGGTTGGCGGTATACGAAGAGATGATGATGAGAGTAAAAAACCACCAGATGCCACCCACTATACGGGTTGACGTAGCCTACAAGACAAACATCCGAGGGGCACAGAGAGTAGAGGTTTAGTAGAGTAGAGTGGAAGTAGAAAGAAGAGGGACAGGAAATAAACTACTGCAACGTTTAAGGTACATTACATTGTATTTAAAAATTCTGTAAATTGAATAATATTTCTTAACTTGACAAGAATTATAAATTAATATTGGCATACTGTAATATTTAACACCTATGAACCTATAAGCTGGTAGTATAAAAATAACTGGGCTTTAGTAAATATAAACCGTGACAAAGGAAAATAATTACAATTTACTTGTAAGAATACTCCACCTGACCATTCACCAATATCCATTGGGATAGTGTCAATTCTTGGTGCTTTACCTAATCAAAATACTTTTAACCAAGTGTAACTATCACAGTACTATTGAGTGTACGGGATACTCCTACTAAACTAGGTGAGGTTAAAGTATCTAGTTTAAGCTCGATATCATACTATTCAGTCAAATGACCACGGAAAGACTAACAAGGTGTAAAGTCTCTGATTAAGGCCTACCGGCTTCTCCAACTGATAGTGTCTCAGTCATATTTTATACACATGTTCAACTTTAAAATCCGTTAAAAGTTTAAGAGACGGAAAATATTAAATTAGATTGTTTAAACGAACAGGAAGTAAAATTTGTGAAAGTATAATAGACCATTTGGTAGAGTAAAAGCTATTTATATTTATTTATTTTAGTTTATTTTAATATACCTTTTTATGTGACTATATTAAACACTGTTTTCAACTACTTTATTTAATTTGATGGCTCCAGTGTTGTTTGAACATTTTATAATAAAATATTTACAGTTAAAGTTTTTATTGTTATATTCAAAATGACTGGTTAGTAATTTTTAAATCCTTCAGGCTTTACATAATTTGTTATCGAAGCCCACCTGAAAAAAATATTGTGTAGGAAATTTAAGAACCGTTTTAAATAATATATCCATTAGTAAATTTAACAAAAATATCTTAACGTTTTTTTTTTTAATTTTTTGATCTTAATGATTCCGTTTTAAAGAGAAAAATTCTTATACACTTCATTTTATTAAAATACAGCCTTGTAGGCTATATTGTTTTAGAATATCCTGATAACCAACTGGTAAGAAACATCGTTGTCGACTATGTATTGTTAAAGAATCGTAGGCTATGTTTAGTTAAAACACATGCTTGAAGAGTCCGTCAATCAATAATTCATTGGGAATAATTGACAATATATCTTGAATTTGCCAAATCAACATTATATATTGTCTGTATAGCTCAATAATGTACAAAGTCAGCATTATCTATAAACAATTAAAACTCTTACTTAAAACTCTTTAGATTGCATATTGTGAAGAATTAAATACAGTATTTACAAAAATACTATGAAGAATTATATCATTTAGCATAACCATTTGTCCACCATTTATGTAGTGTCATAAAATGACTTAAGAAAAATAACAAGGTAATTACAATGAGATAGATAATAATTTATCATTACTATTATTACTTTAATTTATAACTAAAGATTTATCGACTTTTACAGATAAATAAATAAATTAATGGTTCCAAGAAGACGTTATCTTTTGTGTTGTGTGTCAGTATTATTCTTATATGCGATGTGTAATCACTTATGTAATGCATTAGTAAGTATTTACGAAGGTTTCGTGTAGAAACTTTGGTTTATATTTTAGGATTTAATAATATAACAAATAAAATACTATTAAGCTTCTATATATTTAGCTTCTATTTTTAATATTATGAATGTATGTAGTTTATTTGTGCCAGGTTTGGTAGAGAAGCGATTGAGCAATTATTTTGATGAATTGGCATTTTTTTGAATACTTGACAATAATTCTTTTTTTCATAGATTTTATTCATAAAATAACTAAAACTGTTTACAGAATTCAATAAAATTAAAAGGTTAATAGGTTTTCTACGTTTTACTTTGTTTACCAATTCCATGTTTACAAAATATATTCGATCATATTTTACTTCATAATAAATTAAAACTACCCAATGAAATAAAACTACCAAAACCGTAGATAATATTGACGTTTGCCCTTCAATTAGACTGAACAAAACTAAGCACCTTTTCGGAAGGATTGGTGCAGAACGACACGGTACAAAAATACTCATGCGTTGCAGGCTGTGTCTGACAATTTGGACTTATGTAGAACGACGTGAGTCACAGAATACGACAATTGATATTTAAATATAATCAAAGCATGCTTTATAATTGATTAAGATGCGATGTTAAATTCATATCTCCGAATAAAATATATTTAAGATAACAAGAAAGATATAAATTGTTTCACTATGTGATCTGTACATGCCCTTTTTGATATACGTGCAGCTATACATGCATTTAGGTCCATGAGCTCTCTTGTATTGTATACCAATACTTTTTATAAGCATTTGACACTTAATTTAATGGTTTCATTATATTTGAACTTAAATTAAAGGAAACCACGACATTTTAAAAGAATTTTTCATTTATTTAACACACTTCTGTATTTTAAAATAAACAATTCAGCAATAGTTCATTACTGATGAAAAGCTAGGCTACTTTTCTAGTTGTGAATTTGAAAAAGAATGGAAAATTCACTTTTATATTATGTTTCTATGAGTATATTTATACTGAGCGGCTTAGCCAAAAGCACGTGTGCAGGATTACAGGAATATTGCGTGGGCTGAATACCAAACAAAAGTGTTTAAGACAAGTAAATAGATGGCGTACAGTTTTAATGTTTTACGACCCACTGAGTAGATATAATGGAAAGGTCTACAAAAGTAATATAAGATTTATGATATTTAGTCAGGGTGGAGACATGTAACATGTGTGGTGAAAGGCTGGGAACCATCAAATGTATATTAATGATATTTAGTCAGGGTGGAGACATGTAACATGTGTGGTGAAAGGCTGGGAACCATCAAATATATATTAATGATATTTAGTCAGGGTGGAGACATGTAACATGTGTGGTGAAAGGCTGGGAACCATCAAATATATATTAATGATATTTAGTCAGGGTGGAGACATGTAACATGTGTGGTGAAAGGCTGGGAACCATCAAATCTATATTAAACGGCGACTGATTGGTTTTATCAGTAAGTATATCTATATTTATAAAAGAGGATGTTTGTATATATATATATATATATATATATATATATATATATATATATGTTTGAAGTTTATGCGCTGCCAAACCATCCAACCGATCGCCATGAAACTTTGGGATGTTGTCCTGTATACTCCCGATATGGTTTCTGTGAAGGTTGATGCAAATCCGTCCACAGGGTCCCACCCCACGGGCTCCTAAAGATCCCATGTTATTCAAATGGAGAATCTGAATTGTTTACAAAAAACATATGACTGTGTGATTTAATGTAGTTTCACATGCCATAAGCAGATTGAAGTTCTCACAACAACAGTACTGTATATGTTTTGATTTATTGTAGTTCTACATTTCACCTTGAGAGTGTAGCACACACTACTTTTACTTGATCAGGTGATCTGTATTTGGTGTTAACCTTTTTTTCCTCGGTAATTAAAACATGTGGTGAAACGTGAAAATAAAAAATAAATAATAATTTGTTTTGCAGTTTACTTTTATGACATGCCTCCTAAAAATCTAATATTGGTAGAAGAAGCAAAAATGCTCGAATTCTTTCATCTATTAGGTTCTAAATCAAACTGAATATTATGACCGGCGAAGCGGGCGGGTACAGCTAGTCTTTTATAAATATTTTACCATCATTTAGGTCATGTATCGAAAAAAAATTATTTTATGATACAACATTAAAAATGATGATATTTAACATATATGAAATGTAATATTATTTGCATTGCATATTTATACTGTAACAATATTATGATCCAGGCAAAATAGGTTAAAATGAAATAATATTACTTTAATACGATTAGGTCAAAGCAAGCAAAAGCAAAATGCATAAAATAAAAGAAAGAATTAAATTGGTATAACGACACATTACAATTAATTAAATATCATGCAACGTGCTTATTAAATATCATGTAACGTGCTTATTAAATTAGCAAGAGAGGTGCTTATTTTTGTAACATATTAAAAGAATAATATTTGAAGCATTGGTAAATATAATGTAAGATATTCAATTATATATCTAAGTTGGATTAAGCAACCAATATTAAAATTCTATAAACTTTGTAGGAAATATATTCTTATAAACTGTTTTCCAATTGACTAAACTCATTAATCAATTTTATTTAAGTTCAATGCTCGTATATTATATTACTTATTACATTAAAGTACATTTGAAAATTGTATAGCACCGGGCAATACAAGCCGACAGTCCTTGCTTCCCTTCCAGGTTCTTTCTAAACCATCACATCAATAATATAAACACTTACCCCACTGCCATCCTCATAGGTAAGAAAGTTTCATAAATTAGAAAACGCTATAAGTCTTCTTTAAGGTACTTCAAACTAGTGCAATCATTTCAGTGTTAGTAAAAATGATTTTAAACGTCTCACAATTAAAACAAATCAGCTAAGCCAAGTCATATTTATGTATATTTTTTTTAAATTACTGTTTGAAATAAAATATTAAATTAAATTAATTAAAATTGAATAAACTCGTATGGAAAAGTGAAAGTGCGATGAGCTATTTTGACCTTTTAGGAATGAAATTTCGAGGATTTATTTCTTAGTAGGTATCTATGATAAAAATACTCTTTAATATCATCAGAATATCTTCATTGGTTGCGAAAATTTTGTGATTGGAGGTTAAATAATTTTTAATTATATTTTATGATTTTTATGATCGTAATAATTCAATATTATCATTTAATAAATCAGTAATAACATGAAAATAACACGTAATAATCTTAAAAATTGTTCAATATCATTTAATGTGATACCAACAGAATGTTTAAGTGTTTAATATCATTTTAATGTGATACATACACTATGTTTACGTGTTTAATATCAATTAATGTGATATAAACCCAATGTTTATGTGTTAAATATCATTTAATGTGATACCAACACAGTGTTTACCTGTTTAATTAGTTTGTCGGGAAAATATTTGAGCTATGTTAAATCTTTACTAGAGATTTATCCCAGAAGAAAAAATGTACGTTTGTGACAATGTTTCAATCGCCTAAGAAAACTAGCTTAAAAGTAACAATCTACTGAACATTTTTCCATATAAGACTTTGATTTCACGACATGTGTTTTGTTACTCTACAACTTGTAAGAAGCTATGCATATTATTTATATGAAACATTTCAGAACTATTTGCAGTATATTATGTAATATAAACTTACGAAATTTGCTGAATTATTGCTTATCTAGAGCTGTCATATGAAAAGGTTGGAAACTATTTATATAAAATAAACATGAGAGAGTCACATTTTTTTTAACATGTAAACTCTTGATCATTTTCACTTTTATTATTCAAAATTGGTGCTGATATGTTTCTAATAAGTCTTTTGTGCAATTTAACAAGAGCTATAAAACGTATTTTAATCTCAAATGAAGGCTTTTGTTTCTACACTAATGATATGAAACAAATCGACCAATAGTAAGATTATTTTAAAATTATTGCTAAATTCCTAAATATATTTATTTAGATTTTTATGTTAATATTACGTTAACTATTATTAAATAAAGCGATGTATTAAGTGCCATTGGCTGCCTCATATCCAACCTAGATATCATATAGACGTTTAAAGCAGTGTATTGAGAACGTTGATATTGTGAGCAATCAGTGACCTTGAAAACTGTTAGCATTTAGTTCACTGATATTCCATATACTCTCAAACGTCTCATTATTAATCAAACACATATAAATGTGAAGAGCAGACGTGCAATATTACCTTCGGGTTGAGGTCAGACCCTTGCTGCATGAGAGTTCCTATTGTGAACCAGAAGCTGTTTGACAGTGAGAACTGGTTCTCAATAAGGTCATTCTCGATGTCACAAGGGTGAGGGTTGTGCCACTCGTAAGGCGAGAACCGTGCCACAATGAACATGGTGATGGACACCAGCACGTAGGCGGCCAACACGTACAGCCAGATCTCCACTGCTAGGGGGTTCATGAAGGAGAACAAACGAGTCTCCTGGGATGTGGGAACCTGCAATATTTTTAGTGGTATGCTTATTAACTGCATTAATATTGTAATGTGATATTTGTTGTTTATGTTGAGCTGGTCCCATCCGAAGTAAGTCTGCAGCAAAATGGAAACCATTAAATAAAGGAAAGTAAGACGTGTATACCAATAGGCATGATCAAAAACCGCTTTTAAACCTGAGCTCCCTCCGACCCAATTACTTCACTGTTGTTCTCTTACTGAGACGATATCAGCAATGATATGGCAAACATTTGTATGTATTTAGGGGTATATGGTGATGGTACTTTAAATTAATACAGTTTTACCTATAATTTAGTAAGTTCTCTCAAATAATAAAAACATGTTTTCCAACTAAGCTATAGGCTATTCCTACCCTAGGACTTAGGCCAGAGCCTTGACGGAGCAGTGTTCCAGTGACAAACCAAAAGCTGTTGGACATTGAGAAGTTGTTGACGAGGGATCGATGAGGACGCCAAGGTGTAGGGCGGCGCCACTCGTAGGGAGAAAACCGAGACATCGCAAAGAGCATTAGAGCCTCCAGCAAAAAGGCAGCGAGAGAGAGCAACCAAATGTCCAGTGCTAAAGGCCCCAGGAAAGTGAAGAATGTAGACGCCTTGTCGGTGGGCACCTATAGACTCAGAGCAACAGGATAACGTATAATAAAGATAAAAATAATAGTCTGTTGGAACATTCTGTAGAAATGCAGCTCCAACCGCAACTGTGTGATACCACAATAAGAATATCTATTGACAGACGTCAGCAACTGTGTCATAACAAATTATTATAAATGTCTCCCATATTGCTTCCTGAGCCCAGTAGAAAAAGGTGGGGAATGCTATAAACTACATATTTGTAAAATTTATATTTAAAAATGTTAGTAAACTACTATTGAACCTATAAACTACTAGTAAACCTATAAATAAATCAAAATGAAACAAGTTGTGTGGGTGAGTATATATTCTAAACATTTCAAACCTATAAATGTACTACTGAATAATTCAGCTAACATAAAGTTTATGTTTTTATTTTATCTATTATTCTCTACATCAGTAACATACGGTTTTTAACATTGTAACATTAATATATTCACAGTAAAATGAGCATAAGTGTTACACTATAATTATAGTAATAGATTTAACAATAACAAATCAATAAATACAACATCACTCAAGAATGAAAACATAACAAATAACGATTCTAATAAATATAATAACAGCCTAGGAATCAATTATGCACTAATATTAATAATAATTTAATGAAGTACCAAATAGGAAATAAAAATAGTATACTCGTAAAATAGGCTGTGCAACATTATTCAAACAAAATAGATATACATAACAATAATTTGATATTTAGTATTAGTATGTGGTGAATATTTAAATAAAGTAGGCAAATGAATGGAAATATTATGTTAATAGCACCTGAAATGACTAATTATACAAAACTACAATTAAAAGACTTTAGAAATGTATAATTACAACAGATTAGGAAGGTATTAAAAAGTAATAATTTCATTATCAAGCTTAATTAATTGCTTAGAGCAACTCCTCAAAGGCCATGACAAAATTTTTTTTTAATGGAAACCGCCAAAGAAATCAACATGTGCTGTTTACAGATGGCGAATGTGTGCAGCGTCCTAACGTGTTTCTCTTGCTAAGCGTATATCAGGCAGCAGTATGGGATAGTTGAGCGGTCTATTACAAGTCTCTATAACAGTGTGAGGTTAGTCGTGTCCCTTTAAAAAGTTATGGGTTGGATCTGGATAGGAGTTTGTATTTAATCAGAGGATATATTCATGTAATACGCCAATCAATCTGCCAATCAAGCATTGCGTCTAACATTATAATATATCACAATTATAACCACACACACAGGTAAGGTGACCATATCACAGATCCACACTGTAACATTGGGTGCGTAAGTGACTTATACAAGACACCAGTTTTAAAGGCGAGAAAAATCTATTGATGATGGGATCTTGTGGGCTCCATGATACTTCTAAGATCACAATATTACCAACTACGAACCTGCAATATTGAATTCATTGATGAATTTGTTGATACTCCAGTTCTAAGAAAAAAATACTCGATTCGATGAATTTAATTCCATACCATTGAGGATGCCCCAGGATACAATATCGTCTAGGATCTGTTGCTAGTCACCGTGGTCACGAGACAAATTGAACACGGTAAACATACTCTCCCTAACAGAAAACATCATAGAGACACACTTCATGCATTTGTTATGTCATTTAGTCAAGTCATAAGTCAAACAACCCCTCTGGGGGTCCACGGGGGGAGCTCAGTAGTTTTCAGAAACAACGGGGGCAAGAAAGGAGATATAACCATCAAACCTAACTATAAAAGATCGGCCATAAGTTAATATCCAGTCTCCGAATTAAGGAGTCTCTATTGTGAAATTCCTCAACTTACTTTGTAGTCGATCTTATCATAAATGCTCCCAATAGTCCAAATAGGCTCAGTCTAATTGACTTTTGGTAGTGAAGGCCGGTAGAACTCGCTCCTATAAGATTAGTAGTGGTAGATTGGCTTAGTAGAAGTAAATGTGGATGAGGAATTATTAGACTTTCCAGAAGAAAGAGCAACGTGTCAAAAGTAATATTCTCAAATATTACTTCTAGCAAGTATTATTTGTTGTTGTTGTGCTTTTTATTGATTACTTTCAATTATTACGTTTGGTTTATATTGATTTAGCTAAAGCATTCGACACAATTTATCGCTCGTTACTAGTAAAAAAACTTGAACAAATTAGCTTTCATGGGGTTACATTAAATTGGTTCAAGAATTGCCTTACTGGCAGGTACTAATTAGTTTCGATTATGGAGGAAAATAGTTGCAATAGGAAGATTGATTATGGAGTAATTCAAGGCAGCACACTTGGGCCTCTCCTGTTCTTAATTTTCAATAATAACTTGGCAAAATAAATCTAGATAATGGTCAATTGTTCCTATACGCCGATGAGACGGCTTTGTTGTTTAAAGGAACCAGCTGGGAGGAGGTTTTCGGCTCTGCCGAATGCGGCTTGCTCACTATCAATCGATGGTTTGATTAGAAT
This sequence comes from Stictocephala bisonia, assembly GCA_035578905.1. NCBI lineage: Eukaryota > Metazoa > Arthropoda > Insecta > Hemiptera > Membracidae > Stictocephala > Stictocephala bisonia. Next base: position 200,838 of record JAQJVL010000398.1, on the reverse strand, counting down.
CGACTCACTGTAAATTTACAGAAAACAAAGTGCATACCAATCTCTTTAAGATCGTGATATGCATCTTCATACATGTGGTGACCTCAACGGATGAGTGTCTTGTGAAGCTGTAGAATGTGTAAGTGAGTTTAAGTATCTCGGTGTCGTGTTTGATATGCGTTTAAAATGGGTACCGCACATACAACAGCTTAGGAACAAATTAAGTAAGTTAATATTCATATTTTTAGTGCTTAGTAGAATCTGATTAGAAACGTTTATTGCGCCTATGTACAATCATTACTTCAATTATAGCGTGGAGTGGTACATTCAAATCATCTTTAATTGCTCTGAAATGAAACAGAAAGCAATTATTAAAACAGCTCTCCGTAAAAGTAAGAGACATTCAACAGATCTTTGCTTAGTGATTTTAAAGTCCCTTATACAACTGCATGTTAGATTAATGGCTATATAAATTTTCAAAACCCAACCGTAGTCAATAAATAAAACAACTACTTTTTATATTGCTAGTGTTTTATAAAAGGAATTTACTCAATAATATCAGACCTCCAGCTCCATGCTCAATTTTAAAAATGTGGTTTGTTGAGGTAGAAAGGGAAAATATATATAATTTATTAATATCTATGTACACTGAATAAAACTAAATATCTAGATATGTCGTCATATACAGGTTTTTCTTTTCTTTCTGGGTTTGTAAATGTGAAACTTAAACTTAGGTTGGTGCTTGTATGCTTGAAAGGTGGGCTGCGTGAATGGGTGTGGCATGTTGTCTGTTTTGTGTGTGTGTGTGTGTGTGTGTGTGTGTGTGTGTGTGTGTGTGTGTGTGTGTGTGTGTGTGTGTGTGTGTGTGTGTGTGTGCGTGCGTGTGGTGCGCGTGTGTGCGTGCGTGCGTGCGTGCGTGCGTGCGTGCGTGCGTGCGCGTGTGTGTGTGTGTGTGTGTGTGTGTGTGTGTGTGTGTGTGTGTGTGTGTCTGTCTGTCTGTCTGTCTGTCTGTCTGTCTGTTTCTTTAATAATTTATTTAAAGTTTTTTGTTGTTTAAGTTTTATTATTTGTTATTTATTTATTTTGTATTAGTATTATTCATTTATTTTTGTTTGAGTTTGTGGTGAGTTGTAAGTATATGCGTGTGAGGTTTAAATGTGTATCTGTGCATGTGTTGTGTGTTTTGGTTGGTTTATGCCCATTATTTATGCTAGGTGTGTGCGAATATGAATGTTTATGACCAGATAAGTATTTTTCCTTTGTGTATCCTAAACGAGCATGTGTGCAAGTGAGGAGACGGGCGCGTCTTTCTTATGCATGTGTCATCTTTCATAAAAGTGTGTATGTGATAGTGTATGTATGTGGAATGCTTTTTGTAACAATGTCGTGTACTTATGGGCGGTGTACTTACGGACGTGAGCAAGTGTCCGTATATGTGAGCTGTACCCCTTTATTATTATTTTTTTAAATTTTATTTATTGTGGCTTCTAATGTCAGGAAATTTAGTTTATAAAAGTGTGCCTTTGTATTGTTTATAGCTTTAAGTAATAATTGTTTATGAAACATAAGTTTATTTATATACTTATTTTTATTTGATAATATGAAAGTAATATTTTAATTTTATTTACGTCAGGCTGTAGTGGCCCTTTCCCCTCCCACAGGAATGTACCCATGAGGGGAACTATTTCCACCGTAGTTATGTAATATCTCAACAATGTCATTATTATTTTTTGAAATAAAATGCTTTATCTTTATTTGCTCTTTAATGGTACCTGATAAGAATATCGCAAAGAGTGAGGAAAGCACCAGTGCAAAATATCTTCAAACTCTGGGTCATTGGGTCTTTCACCTCTACTAGAATGATATTTCAAAATTAGCTTTGAATATAAACAACGTACCTCTCACAGGAAGAAAGAGTCTAGTTTATGCTAAAACAAAAATTGTAACGTTCAACCTTTAAGAGGTCGTTACATTAATTACTTTTGCTCAATTTATTTAATTAAAAATTTTTTATAAATTTTAATTTCTTTTATTTTAATGAAATCTTTCTCAGGGTCGTTTAAATGGGTAATTTGGCAGGACTATATAATACACACACAGATCTTACTAAATTAACTTAATTTTTATTTTACAGTTTATTAAATCATTTTGTTACTTTGATATTTGTATTACAATTAAAAATAAGACTTGATATACTGTTATATAAAAAGTTAATAATTGGCTTTTACTTTATAACTTAAATAATAACTAAAACTTAGCTGAAAGTCCTTGTAGTAGATGAGCAGTCCCGCGTGGTTTTTTACGCTATGTCGTATTCATAAACACCTGTTTTTAATTTGATTTCGAGTTATAAAACACTAATTAGTTAAATTTATTGATAATGATTTTATAATGTAACACTACATGTTAATTTCACAAAGATAACTAAATAAAAATTCTACATGTGTGAAAACGCGAGATGTCGATGGATACAATCCACCGTCATTGTCTGTGGAAGAAGATTGACTGGGGTGAGGAACATCTCTCTATCCTCGAGCTTGGGTCTCCACTCTCCTACCCTTCCTTCCGGTACAATATGTTGTCTGGGTTCCAGAGTTCAAGCACTTCCGCCTGCACCACGAGGTCTCTGTCTGACAGCTTCTGCTGTCCATGGATCAATTTTCAATTAGGTGCCTCGTTCTGATTGGTTAGACTCAAAAGATCGTCTGGAATATATGTTTAACTTCTATCACGTGCTGCTCTCTCATGGTAATTTCTGAACTAACTCACCCCTCCCCTTACAGTTGTCGTGTCAACTTCCGTACGAATATTCTTTTCCGTTTCATTGGTGTTCGGTTTATTTTCGAATGCAACTGTGGAATGTTGTTTTGTCAAATGATGTCACTCAGACCCTTGGACATCTGTTTTTATTGCTATATTTCTTGGAAGGGGCCCACCCATCTGGATTGTAACAAAGACAGGACTATGTCTGTCTGTAACCGATATTTCTGTTTTCTTTCCTATCTGACTTACAACAATTCTCCAATATAATTTGAACATTCATTATTTATTCCAATTAAATATATCCCTTTCTTTTACGTAATAATTTATTATTTATTTGAATTAATTAATTTATCTATCAATTTGGTGGACCTGTTACAAAATGTACTTCAAAAAATAAAATAGGCAACTTTATAAGAAAATCATCTAGACAATCAATGTTGGGCAAAATATTGCTAAAACTCAACAGCTATTAGTGATGTCTTCTTAGACCTACTAACAGACTTGAAAAGGTTTCAAAGGTGCATATTTGTATATACACAAGGTTTGATGTATCTAAATACTAAATAAATTCTATCTTACAAGATAATCTGTAGTTTCCATTTTACACACTCATCCTACTCTCAAGTAGTCAGTCATTCATGTTTGCCTTAAAATACATACAAAGCTGTGTAGGCGTTTCTTATGTAAGAATATAGAAATCTAATAATTAGCTCTTCAAATTTAAAACGCATACAATTAGCTATTTCAATACAATTCATTAGTTATAATACCTTGATTTCTACAAACCGTTCTAAATCCATTCTCATTTTATATGATTTTGGCAACACATTTACGTTCTAAAAACTGATACTGCTTTTTTTGTAAATTTATTTTAATATTTCTGTGTAGGGAACGCTTACTATATCCATAATGTATGTAGTTTAATCTTGGATTTACTTAGTGGATAAAAGTTCACCCATTGAGCTGACCAGATAAAATGCGGTTTGGTGGTGAGTGAATACAGATACAGCATTGCTATCAGTTGAGGAGTACCAGAGGGCTCAAATTTGGGAACTTCTTAATCCAGTAATGAAAACATATCTCTCTTGAACTCTCTCAATTTCTACTCTAGGCCGAAACACTGACCAATTTGTGGCATAGTGTATGCATACCTGACTGACAAAAGTGATAATAAAAAATTTATTTGGGTGTAACATGGATGAAAACGTCTCCTACCACTAAGCCTAACCAACCAGTTGTTTTTTTTTTTTTTTTTTTTTTTTTTTTTACTCCATAAAATCAACTAATTATAGTTTTTTTTTTATTGTATTAGTGCCTGTGAAATATAAATACAGAGTAACGTCCAATATCAAATTAATTTTCACTAAACAAATGAATTGAGGTGTATTAAAAGCTAGGAGAAAGGGAGAAAGTAGATATATGTTAGGTATTTTATGGCTAGCATGCTTACAGGCAATGGGTTATAGTAGGAGTTAAGAGTATTTTTCCACAAGAAATCCATATATATGCACATTCTGTGGTTTATAAGACATGTAACTGGTAAAAACACTTGAAGTAGGTTTAACGACCTGGATTGTATCGGCAAAGATTTTGGTAGCTTTCTAAGGATGTAGAAAGCAGCATACGATTTTTGTTCTATAACTTAATTTTTTTTGAAGTAATATAGACAAGTTATACTAAACAGTGTTCTTTAGACCACGTATTGTAATGAACAATATAAATTATATTTCTCACCTTGAACAAAATGCTAATACCAAGGTTCATAAAAGGCTTGGTGAAGTCGATGACGCTCTCTCGTGCGTAGTTGATCGTCATAGATCCCACAGCTAAGTCCGCCTTCTGAAATATGTACAATATCACCACTGTATTGGCTTGTAAACGTATTGAAACCAATAACAAATAGGATTTATTTCATTATACGAATTAAAAAAATCGTTATAATCGAAGGCATTGAATCAATTTGTCAAATTTAAATAACACGCCCTTTCTCCTGGCTGTGTTATAAACTGCTGAAAGATCTGAAAATGCAACCCGTGTTTTCCTTTTCTTTTCAAGTCCATTCTCAATGAAATTTGTCAAAAAACCCCCTTGCCGCAACAATTTCGACTAGGTCTGAACCTAGCTTGTTCAACAAGTATACTCTCATAGGTTATATTCTGTTGTAAATGAGCCAATACAACAAGTTATAGCAGACACTAAAAAGAGCTATAGGACGATGGCTTCAGCTCATTCTTGTTCTTTACTTGGCTTCAAAACAACTATTATTTTAGGCATCTTTAAATCATTGAGTGTATCGATAATTCCAAATTTGGCTTTAAAGAACATTTCAAGCAATTGTTTTACTTTTGTATCCACATTTTTTAGAAATTCTGGGAAGATGTCATCTATTCCGGCTGCCTTCCCAACTAGCAGAACCGCGACCACCTCACTTAACTCTTGGATAGGAAATGACCTTGAAAGTTAATGAACGTTTTCCTGGGTCAAAGAGAAAGTTATTCATCTGAATGGTGGAATACTATAATTATCTGTTATTATTCCTCTTTTATTCTATATATACACTGCAATATCCCCGCCCAGTCTAAAAAAAATCATTTGTGTAGATGATGTTGTTCTCGCAACTCAACTCGAGGACATGGCAAAAACAGAAACACTTTATCTAGCCACCCTCAATATTTAGAAGCTCAATACAGCAAAGACAGAAGTGACCTTCTTTTACCTGAGTAATAAACTAGCTAACCAGACATAGAATATCTTTCCGTGTTTAGTTAGGCTGAGACACAATGAGCATCCGCAGTTCATGGGAAACTTGTAAGATCAATCGGTCCGGTTTTAAAGGCGAGGAGATCCAACGCACAAGTTCAGCGAACGACAGCTTTGTTTAAACCACTGCTGAATATTATCCACCTGTGAGTTTTAACAGTACACATGTATGTGACGTTAATATACAACGAAATAGGGCGATGAAAACTATCAGCGATTCCCTCATTGCAATCCCTCTGTGCACTTCTCAGTGCTACGAAACATAGTTCCTCTGGATATAAGACGCAAAGAGGTACTCTTCAGATAGTTCAAAAAGGTCCTATGTACTCCGAATCTACCCATTCTGCAAGATATTCCATGACGTGTAGGAATCTAGAATCTGTAAATATAGAAAACCACCATTTGATAACAAACCCCAGCTAATAACAAACAAATGTTCGGTGGAATGAACCTTCCTCGTAAAGAATATACTATATTGAGTTGCTTTCGCATGGGTGTGGGAAGATGTAACTTTTGGAAATATAATTGGAGAATGGCAAATGATCAGTCATGGATTGTGGAGTCGAGGTTCAAACTATGGATCATATATTTAACGATTGCCCAAATCATTCTTTTGAAGCAGGATTGGCTAGTCTTCATTTAATCGGAGGATAAAATGTTGAATAGTTACGAAACCTAGATTGAGCTCTGTGATGGAAGATCGACATTTAGACACAAGCACTTTGTACTGTATAGGCCTATCATTTATTGGTCTAATGTTTAATTTTCTCATTAGTTAGGTAGCTGGCTTACTAAATAAATATCTACATTGTTAATATCATTATCATGGAACGACGATACATGATGCAATAAATCTTATGATATGTATTCATATTTTATATATACCTTGTTGCCACGTTCTAATTCAGAAGGTTGCATTATACCTTCCTATTATTTAAAAAATAAATTGGCATGCATTATTATACACGCAATGTGTATTGTACAAATTTTATGTTTATAAAAGTTTTCATAAAATGTTGCTAACTATAAAACAAATTGTGATATTTATATTTAAATGGAAGTTAACGTATAAATTTAGGAACATAACTAATTTGATTTGATGGGTGTAACTCCTTCATACTTTAATTAAAAACTTATAACTACAATATATGCAATATGACAACAGTTAGTAAACATTTTTGTTGTTGAAATGGTTTTAAAATCAGTTTATCGTTTATTTTGAACGTGAAATATAAAATAATTCGAGTTTTATCCTTTAATCACTCCTAAGTATTGATTATTACTTTAAAAGCAGATTACACTCCGTTACGTTAAATAAGGTTTACAATCAACGAGCCACGAGCTAACTGTCCAACTTCAGTTTTTGGACGTGTATCTTAAACCTGTTCTAAGAACCTGCATTTGTTTATATTACTTTTTGAAAAGTAATGAGATATCATAAGTTAAATTTGTAAGGAAATAGTACTTAATACCCAATGTAAACAATAGGCTATATTTACATTTACAACGTATTATTCGCTGTTATAGACGTGTGCAAATCCTTTTTTAATCGAAAGTAGACGTAAAAGAATGACTTATTAATTGAACATTAGTTCAAAATAATAAGAATATTAATATAATAACAGGTACCTATTTAAATGATAGTAAAAAATGCTTCAACATATTATAGATAAAATTAGGCACTGTATGCAATTACTATTAAATATGTGTTAAGTAGCTGCAAATGTTAAAAAGTAACCTTGGTAAAACTTTACCATAACGTTTTAACACTCAAATAGGTATGATAAAATTTAATTTCAGAAGAAAAACTCTCAATAAGAATACTACTCATGTTTAACAGTATTTTTTAACTCAAAATTATGTTTAAAAATAAAAATATGTATTTGTTCAAGCAATATTTACTATACATTTTAGAAAGGGCTGGTGAAAATACTTTAACGTTGTATTTTGTCTTAAAATACAATCATAATATTTGGCATTCAATAAGTAAACGTAATTTAATGTAAATTTGTTTTTTTTAGTAAATATAGTGTCAAAGATATGTAATTTGCAAGAACAAAATATTTAGTATATGACGAGATATACAAACTGCAGGCTATATGCGGTATACAAACTATAGACTATAAACTTTATACAATCTAAAGATTGAAAACTGTGTACAAACTACAAACTGTATACTAACTAGAAACTGTCAAGTTTATGCAAAATACAAACTACAAACTTTACACAAACTATCAAAGATATACTTTTTACAAACGTATTGGATTATGATCTAAACACAAACTAAAGACCATAAATTATACAAACTAGGTGGTATAACAATAATTCGTTTACAATATTTGTTACAAGCTGAAATCAATGCCCAGCCGATTGACATGCTTCTCCATCCAAGCACGTTGCTGCAATCTCCCTGGAAGATATGCTTGACATTTCGAATCACGCCAATACTCGGGGTGAGCGATAAGGTTATTGCGACAAGCTCGAACGCCAAATTTCCGGAGTGTCGCGCGCTCATCTAGTTTCCGCTGCGCGCATTTCCGGCACTGAGATGAGCGACTGGGACGGTAACCTTCGTGCCTGTGACTTCAACACAATAATATTCAAGTGGTAAACGAATTCTCTTCCAGCTAATTAAGGATTTAAGTTTCCTCATTAGGCTTAAGAGACGTAAGCAAGTTTTAATGATCTCTTATTTGATTTACTTTAGCGAAACTTTGAGAACTTGTCAAAAGTTGAGACTAGCTATCACAAATTGGATTCCTACTTACTTTACCTGTTAGACCTTCGCCACTTTTAGAAGTGGTTAGTAACCAGTAAATATACATATTTAACAGAATAAATATATAGTCTGTTTCAAGTTATTTAAGTCCTGTCCTTAATTATTTATAAATAAAATAAATTATCATAACAATTGAAAAAGTGATTGCAGCATAAACATTCTTTCTTGTAAAAAATATTTAAGATATACCAACTCTTCCTAAATATATCCATCTATACCAAATATTTAACTAATAAGGCTTTTCATTAAATATGTTCAGGAATTTTAAGGTCCGAATTCCCAGGATCAACTTCCCCAATGATATATCATAGTAGCGAAACAGCCAATGTATTTTCTATAGAAAAATCCAGGTAGAATATACACTTCCACATTTACAATATATACATCTCTCCAACTAAGATATTATTTAGTTTTGCATGGTGACTGTACAGTGCAACTACATGGTGCGTAGTTAAATGTGCTAGTGAATCAACATCACGGTCACTCCACATACATGCTTCATCAGTTGCAGTGTCATGCCGTGCCAGTCAAATTATATCATTAGTTTTTTCTTATAATTGACATAAATGTGTATTTTACAGTTCTTTTATATATATTAAAGTGAGATCTTCTCTACATATACTTGATTTTATTTTCAATAACTGTATTTTTTAGTTATTTTTCTCCATTTATCACACCGCTCTACAACTGGCACATAAATTTCACTAGGTACACCTGATTGAACTAATTTCATGCTTTTCCAGTGACATTTTTCCTTGAAAATGGCATTTTTACTCCTATTATCTCTAGACAACATTCCTTTATCACTTACCTTATCCATGAGCCTCCGTACCATGCCATTCCACTCCCCCGTGTCTGGGTCGTACACGCCGTACTTGCCATCAGGCACGAGTTGAATGGTGTACTCGAAGCCCACCATCTCTGAAATCTCTCGTAGCAAGTCGATACAGAACCCCTCAAAACGTGGAGTTGTTGTATTGTCTATAGAACGCATCATCACATACGGCGTCTCCTACAGGATGGGAAGGCTGATTTGTGATACAAAACGTTTATGCAACTAAAAGTGAATTCAAAATAGCATATTACTTCAATTATCTATCAAAATATGATACTAGTGTTCTGTATACGTCAACGCAATCTATATTACTCTTCAAACTAAATATGTCTCATAACAAAGATCTGAACAAGAAATATGTCAGTATTTATTTGGTAATGTTCGATTAGTGATTATTCTGATGTTATATTTATTAGGTGCTTCATACTATAACTTATATTGCTGTGTCGACATATTATAAATGTTTCCGGTGGTTAAACCTAATTAGAGTGTAACATTTAAAATATTAGATTAGATGTTCAACCCAGACTTAACGTTTTGTTTCTAATACTATACATACGACAGACATGTCACCTAAGCCCTGACAATAGATCTTGTTTGCTCACCAAAGCTCATGAGGTCCACTGGAAATCGGCTTCTTGATAATAAAGATATATTACAATATAATTTTGTTCATTAGAAAACTCTTTTTAGCTAAGATAGTTTAATTTTGTTACGATTTTTGTAAACGTCATTGTTTTTTCCTTTTAATGTTTAAAATTTATTTGAAATAAATATGATCAAACGTAACATAATTAATGGTTAAGTGTTGTACTTATCAGTCTTTGAAACGAAGCTATATGACAAAGTTATAAACCTACTTAAAAAAAAAAATAAATAAATAAAAAATACAGTGTCTTACAAATACAGTTTTTATTAAGGTGACTGTACAGTGTAACTACATGGTGAGTAGATACATGTGCTACTGAATCAACATCACGGTCACTCCACATACATGCTTCATCAGTTGCAGCACCATGCCGTTCCATTCGCCTGTCTCTGCATCCTGCGCCCCGTACTTCCGATCTGGTACGAGGTCCAGGATGTAGTCAAAGCCCACTTCCTTCGACACACGCTCCAGGAGGTCCACGCAGAACCCATAGAACCGGGCATTACCGGTGTAGTTCTTCCCATAATGCATCATTACGTATGGTATTTCCTGTTAAGACAGCTTGCATGATGAGGAAGTGCCAGTAACAATATTTGTAAAGAAATATGGTTTTCAATAACAAATAATTAGAAAAAAACAAAACAAATTGTTGATTTACAAAAAACGAAACATTTACTAAACTTAAATCTATAAACTATTGGGTTGGCCTTTACTTATTCCTTGCCTTGCTATACCAATTACATTAAGAACAACAGCGATAAACCATACGCATTTCGATTATATATTCCAAAAAGGCTTACTATAGTAGTTGAAAATAAATAGGAATATATTAATGAAATATAACATATTTTTCACCCATAAAATAGTTTGAAGTGTATCTGTTTTATGTATTTAGTGGTAAATTTTATAGTAATTTTTAAGATAATCATTTAGTTAAAAGCTATACTTCATGTATACAAATTTTATATTGTTCTAAGGTTACTAATCAGTTAAGATGAAGCCTGTGAACTAAGCAGTAAGCAGGAGCCCTTTTACAGCAACACAAACACACACAAGGAGAGAGCTGGTGATCTAATCAGATCTTTTAGCTGAATCAGTAGCCAATGTAAGTAATTAATACAGTATAACTTACGCTCGTGAGTTCCAACTAGGAATTCTAGGAAGTGACCTTTAGGGTTATTATTCTCAGTGCCACCTAAGGAACAATGCCGGTGTGATTTGAAGCTACATGTATGCTTGGATTTACGTCATAAATAAGCTAAACCGAGTTCCATCCCGTAAAGGTTACATTGTTGTACTGTAGTTATGGATTTTATAATTTGGTGTATTTTTATTTTTGTATGCTTTGTGCCTAGTTCCTTTATACTATATTTGTGAGTTGGTTATAATACTATAAACGCATACAGCTATAATTTATATTGGTTTATTTAAATTCCAATAAAAATTTAATGAAGATTTTGACGAAGTTATTATTAAAATTAAATATTAAACATTTTTTGCAACATTTTTATGCGAAATTGGAAATTATTTATAAACATTTACTTGAATTAAATCTAATTTATCCAGTTCCACAATAATAATTCCAAACAATGTGGAAACAAATTTGCAGGTCAAAAAGTAAACGGTAATTAACGGTAAAAAGTCCAGATACTATTAGTGTTGGTTTGATCAAATTAATTAATTCATTTTGCTATTTATTTTACACATTAGGTTTAGTATGATGTGGAAATAGAATCCAATTTATTTAAATATTTACAGAGTACATGGTAAATAACTAACCGCTTCTCCGTATATCTTTTGCCTCATAACATCAGTTAGACTTATTCAAACTATGTCTGTAAATAAAATGTAAATGCTATGTTCATATTATTTATGTATATAGTGCAATATTACCTCACTATTGAAGTTAAAGAAAGCAAAAAATACCAATTGCTCAGTAAATTGTTATTATTGTTACATTATGTTTTTCACTCTAGTCGTTAAAAACGATATTTTAAGAACATCCTTTAGAATCAATGTAACGAAATAAATATAACAATTTTACTAAAATCTTGAACGAAGGGATACTGTTTGAAAATCGCAATCGGTTCTATGATCTAGTCATACGTTGGCAATTATTGTGATGATTGCTCAATATCAGTATGCTTAGGAGTGACAATAGATATTGTAGTACATCTGCTTTTAATATCACCATGATACAACGCAGTTTCAATGTTTCCGTTATGTTCTTTAGTAGTTCATCACTAACATTATTTTGCCTTGATATTTATACAGCTCCATCCTCCACATATCTCACCAGGGAACTGAACAATCCAACAAATATTTACAGTTACTACATGTCAGGCCTAGAATTCTATACCTTATTATCTAATGGTGAACCGGACTCAGTCTGCGATGTTGCTGAAGAGGGATTTTCTCAACCAAATGGCTGTGGGTGCTAGGACCTAGTTTGGTGTTCCTGCTACCCTGTGTGTTATTAGGTTGCTTTATGATTGAGAGTTACGGAATAAAAATAAAAGAATAAGGAATAATACATTTATTTGAATTTAATTTGATCCTTTTTTATTCTTACACATACGAATTTTTATTTATGTTATCAAGCAACATCTTTACGCTCCCTAATACATGTATTATGTGTAAAGAAGATTTTAATTAGTTATTTTTAAGATATTAAATGTAAGAAAGAGCAATTGTTGTTCACCTAAATTTAAAATATGTAGCGAGCGATATCCGGGAGCGGGGGCATAATTGTTTACTACAAGAATGATAAGCATATCTCCTGTCAGCTGTTTGACTCTGCCGTCTATGGGGCAGATTCTATGGCGATTCTTTTAACAATTGGGAATAACTATTCATTTACACTATTAGCAATCTACAGATGGCACAGTTGTCCAATAAACGAATTTCTCGTAAGTTTTCAGCAATGTTTGGCTAGTTTACGTAGTAAGACTGTAATTTTTGCTGGAGATTTTAATATAGACATAAATTTGGAAAATAATTCTGTAAACAAATATCTAGAAACACTTAGCAGTTTTGGGTTTGAAAACCTAATAGATGTCAATACACGAGTAACTGATAATAGTTCCACTTGTATTGACCACATATTGTTTAGAGGTAACAAACCGTTGCAAACCGATCCCATAGTAATTGATTCTCGTATCACTGACCACCGGAGTGTTGGTCTGTGTGTCTCCATATTAAAGTCAGCAGTGAGTGATGAGGAATGTAAAATGATTATTTATTACGACAAAGTAAATCAATATCTAATAGTAGAACGATGGGAATCGGTATTTACTGCATCTAGTGTTGATGAAGCGTTTGAGAATTTTGTAAACATTTTGAAAAATGTAATTAACCAATCGAAAAAAATAAGAATAAGAAGAAGAATTTTATTTTTCTGCAAAATAAGTACAATACATAAACAATTCACAGACTTGGAAATTGCACTGCCACGTTGCAAGTAATGTGGCAGTGTTACAAAAAATAATAAGAATAAAATAAAACAAAAATTAATGAGTCCAGTTTCTAATTTAATAGTCTTCTGCTCCGTGCTTTGCCGTTTGCTTATAGCAAATTACATTTAGTAATATTATTCAAAATTAGCATACCCAAACATACTAAACAGGATAATAAGGTTAATGTAACGTTATACAATACAATCAGTTTCGAAAATAATAATGACAATAATATAGTAATAATAACAATAATACAGTAATAATAATAATGAATATAATAAGAATATAAAGTACGAGATAAGTAATAATAACAAGTTATTCCTCTTTTAGGAAAAATACAACTTGACATGTTTCGAATTTAAATAAGAAAATTATTTAAAAAATCCACTTCTCTGTACAGTACAATAATAAACACGATTTTAATTTAAAGGAGAAAGGTGTGAGTTTTGGACATTCTTTCCAGTACCAAGGCAATTGATTGAAATATTTCGGACCGACATACTAATAAGAAAATCTATATAATGACTTGTTTACTTTGGGCAATCTAAAAGTTCTACTATTGGTACTTCTAGTGCTATAAACCAAATTATTAGTTCCTGTGTTTCCACTTCTTAAATAAAAAAGCTTCAAAACCTTGTAAACAAATAAATGTTGTTTTGGAAGTATTTTTAATTCAGTATATAAGGGAAAAGAACTCTCTCGTTTGTTTTTATGTACAATTATTCTCAGGAAATGATTTTGAATTACTCTTAATTTCTGTATGTTATTCTTGTAGGTTCTACCCCAACAATGAATTGCGTACTGTAATCTTGAATTTACTAAAGCATAGTATAATGTTCTCAGTAGGTTAATATCACAAAAGTTTCTTAAAAAATAAAATTTTCTTACGGCTGATTTTAATTTTCTACTCATATCCGTAATATGCATCTCCCATGACAAATTTTCATCGAGAACTACACCAAGATACTTGAAGGAATTTTGCTTTTCTATTAACTGACACTGGCAGTTAATTTGATCAAGACAGTCTAAATCGTGAAATTTTATTGGATAAGGCAATTCGAAAATTTTGAAATTGAAATTTACATTCTTTGTTTTTGCCACATTGACAACCATTCTGTTTGAATAACACTATTTTTTTAACATTAAAGCATCATGTGTGATATGTTCCCATATACTTATAATATTTTTATTAGAATAGAAAAAAACAATGTCGTCAGCAAAAGCCCTGAGTTTACCCTTAAAATGAAGCTCTAAAAGATCATTTATAAAAATGAGGAAGAGAGCAGCAGAGGTGACAGATCCTTGAGGGACCCCAGCAACTACTGGGCGAGTAGCGCTCAACGAGGCACCAACCCTAACAGCTTGCTTCCTCCCTGATAAAAACTTCTGAACCAATTATTAGCCACTCCCCTTATCCCCGATGCCTCCAATTTCATTATTAATATTTCATGATTAACCAAATCAAAAGCCTTTTTAAAATCTACAAAAAGGCCAGTTACTTTATTATTATCATTTAAACTAGAGTAAATCATTGATGAAACATCTTCTAGTGCATACTCAGTTGATTTTCCTTTCCTAAATCCATATTGATTGTTGCTTGGAACATTTATTTTCTGAAGATACCTAATTAGTCTAACATTAATTAATTTCTCAATAATCTTAGAAAATACTGATAACAAACTAATTGGTCTCAGGTTGTCAATTTTAATTGAGTTTGATTTTTTTATAAATTGGGACTACGATGCTTAATTTGAGTAGCTCGGGAAAGATACCATTTTTAAAGCTTAAATTAATTAAATAAGTAAGAACTGGAGCAATTGTTACTGCAGTATTTTTTATTAAAGAGTCTGTGAAATGATCAAAACCAGTAGATTTTTTATTTTTCAACTTACTAATAACTTCAATTACTTCATTTTCACAAGTGGGCATAATAAAGAAGGAATTCAATCTATTACTAATATAGTTATTTGAAAGTAGACCCGTAGAACTGTCTGTCTCAGACTGAGTACAGATAAGGAATTCATTGATCGCCTCGGCGACTGATAAGGTATCGGAGACCACGTCACCATTTAACAATTCTACTTTGACTACATTTATATTTGTACTATAGACCCACTTAACTTATTAATGAGTTTCCATTGCATAGAGGAATCACCTTTACATTTTTCTATTTCAGCTGAGTAATAATTATTTTCAATGGTAGTTATGTCATCAGTTAATTTATTACAAAACTCACTGTAATATTTCTTAAAATTTGTATCATACGGCCTTTTCTTTAACAATTGATATAAAGTTTTTTCTTTTTCAATCTATTCAAAACCATTTGATTTATCCAAGGACTTACTAATTTTGCTTTGTTAAGAAACTTATTTGCAACAATCAGCTTTTTACACTTAGTAACCAAATCATTAAAAATACTATGAAACTTATTAAATGCAATATTTACATCATCTAACTCATAACAAACATTCCAGTCAATCACTTTTACAAGCGTATTTAACAAGTCATAATCAATACTAAAATTATTAAATTCATTTACTTTAGGTATTAAGTTTTGAATAGGCTTATTACTATCACTCTTTAATATAAGACCTAGTAAACAATGGTCAGTTAGATCTATATCAAATACTTCAGTATTAAAAAGAGATATTTTTATGACGAACAAAAATATGATCTAAGCAAGACTTTGATGGGACTCTTGTAGCATTACTAATTAGTTGAGAAAATCCAAACAAAACTACTAAGCAAATTTACATAATTAAAAACAACAAAGGAATTCAACAATAAATTAATATTCATGTCACCAATAATTATTGTGTTATGAGACAAAGATGGTAAAAAATGTTCCAATTCCTCAACAAACTGACACTCTTTAAATCTTTGTAATCTATACACACAGAATAAATTAAAAAATATGTTTTTTGCATTACTTTTTAAAAGCAATATATCTGCTCACACTAATCTGAGTTGAGTCAATGTCATCAGCTATGTAACACAATACACCCCCAGATCTATAGTTTTCATTACAGTTATAAAACGTAGAGTAGCCAGGAATGTTGTAAAAATTTACCTCATCGCTTGAAATCCAAATTTCACTTAATACGATTATATCAACTTTTTTAAGTCTTATATGACTTAGTTCTAACAACAAATTATTGAAGTTCCTCCTCAAACTTCTAATATTTACATAGATTATAGCATAATCACCATTAGTATCGATCTTTTCAAAAAATGAATTTATAGATATTTTGTTATTATGTATTATTTGATTTAAACCTGACATGAATAAGTATTACATATTTAACGGAAAATTATTGAGGAAAAATAAATTCGATTATAAAACTATATAAATTCTGAAAATTTAAATTACTATACAAAACTTATAGAAAAAAAGAGCGACAAAATGCATGAGGTTTTAAATAAATAGAAAGTTTACTTGAGGTTATCGATGTCCTTCTCGCTGTTAATTCTCTTCACAACTTCTCCTTGTGCCTTCCGGACGAAGAACTTGCCATCTCTGGCCCAAGCGAAGGCATACCCAACGTCTCTGCACTTTTGCTTTAGCTTCCCGAGGAACTTCTTGTTGTCTGGCGATAGATGATCGTTGACATACACTCTGGTGTTAGGCAGTCGGGCATTCACTTGCTGGGCTGTCAGCGTCTTCTTCTCCCTGAATCCATTAATCAAGGCGTTCTTCATCGTTCTACTCTGGAATTGCACGATGAGGGATGGCTGACGATCATTCCTGTAGGCTGGGATACGATGGGCTGCGGCGATCTCACTGTCCTGGACTTGAACTCCCAAAACAGCTCCTACGTCTTTCACCACTTCGGTTACGTTTTCTCCGGGAGTCACTGGTATACCACTAACCTCTACATTGTTCTTACTGGAATACTGCTCGATATTCCTAATTCTTTCACGTAGCTCATCTACTTCGTTTTTCAGCACGTTATTAGCGCACTTGAGCTGTTCATTTTCTTTCTGCAGACCTGTAAACTGTTTATTTATGTCCTCCATCAAAGAATTAGCAGCATCAAGCTTATTTGAAATAAACTCAACCGACCTAGATAGCTCAGACATTTCAGACTTAAATGACTTTATTTCGCCAAAAACTTCCTTCTTGAATTCTTCTAGCACATTGATCAGGAACCCCTTTGTAATAGAACCCGAATCCGATCCCACAGAAGCTACACTTCCCTGGGTGGATTGGGACTTACAGTCCTTACATTTCCATTCCTTAGAGGAGCGCAGCACCTTCTTCCCCTCTAAGTCGGATTTAACACAGTTTAAATGGAACACACCTTCACATGATGAGCACAAGGTCACTCGCGTCATCACACTTGGTTTTGCAGACGACACACGAAGCCATTTTATCACTTATAACAAAAAATAACTAGAATAGGAATAACAAATTACAGGAATAAAACCTGTCGTAAGCAACGACCTGTAGGCACGCGCGAGTCAGAGCGAAGACGTCTTATCAGCTCGGATTCCTGAGCTGGACTGATTTAAAAAAGGGTGGCTAATTTAAATAATGGGCGAAAAAGTAAAATGTTAAAGCCGTGGATGAGTAAGGGTCTCTGTCAAGCAATCGAGAATATAGACAAATTATATAAAATCGTGGTTAGATTCCCTAATGATACTAGGATAAAAGAAAGGTACAAAGTTTTTAAGCACAACATAGAACTGTGGATAAAGATTGCCAAGCACCGTTATTATGACACTTTGTTTGGTAGGACTAAGAACAATCACAAAGCTCAGTGGAAAATCATTAATAATTTAAGTGGTAGGGGTAAACCTGATAGAGGCCCTATAAAAATCAACATAGGAGATGCAGTTATTACAAATCAAAATTCTGTTGCAGAAGAGTTTAACAAGTTTGTTGTGGATGTCCCTTCTTCTCTTGCTTCATCTCTTAGTGTGGCACAACTGGAGCATGAGACGTCCTGTAATAACCTGTTTCGATGTAAGGCGGTAACAAACTCAATTTTTTGGTCACCAGTGACTGATGATGAAATTAATAAGTTAATTCTTGGACTGGCCGTAGGGAAGGTACCTGGGTTTGATGAAATATCTGCAACTTTTGTTAGAAAGGTAGCAAAAATAATCCCACCTTGGACTGGCCGTAGGGAAGGTACCTGGGTTTGATGAAATATCTGCAACTTTTGTTAGAAAGGTAGCAAAAATAATCCCACCTGTTCTTGCTTTTATTTTTAATATAAGTTTAGCAGAAGGGATCTTTCCTCAGGAACTAAAAATTGCACGAGTTGTGCCCATCTTTAAGAAAGGTTCAGCTCATTCAATTGGGAACTATAGACCAATATCTTTACTGTCAATTTTTCAAAATTACTTGAAAAGGTTGTAAAGTTAAGACTGGTAAATTTTTTAACTCTGAATAAATTGTTTTCACCTTCTCAATTTGGGTTCAGGGAGGGATTAAATACAGAGCTGGCACTGCAGGATTTTATTGCTCAGATTCACACTAATTTAAATTGTCAAAGTAAAAACAAAGTGTCTGGATTATTTCTAGATATTAAAAAAGCCTTTGACATGGTCAATTATAATCGACTATTGTCCAAATTAGAACTTGCGGGTATACGGGGGATTGCACTAGGATGGTTTGCATCATATCTACGTAACAGACAGCAGTATGTTGATCTTGGCTGCAACAGAAGTTCAGTCCAAACAATTCGTTGTGGTGTACCTCAAGGCTCAGTACTGGGTCCTATTTTGTTTCTTATATACATTAATGATTTATATTTTGGACCATTTAAGGGGAAAATTACAGCATTTGCTGATGACACAGCACTTTCATATGGGACATCAGCGGTAAATATGCTAAAATAAGATGTTCAGCATGATATCAGGCTTCTAGCCTTGTGGTTCTTATGTAATAAACTATCATTAAATGTGGAAAAATCAACTATTGTAAATTTTTCATTGTATCAAAGCTTTACATTTGATGAACCTTTAAAATTCCATTGTGTTGACTGCAACGAATATTTATGCTCATGTAGCATTCTTTCTCAGAGCAACACCGTAAAATATCTAGGTCTTATAGTTGATGAGAAACTGGTATGGAAAGATCACATAAAGACAGTATAAAAATATCTTTTAATGTTTTTGCGTAAATGTTATTTCCTTAGGCCTCTCTGTCCTGATAATATTTTGTGTCAGGTGTATTATGCTTTTGTTCATTCAAAGTTGAATTATGGTATTTCTTGTTGGGGCAGCACTTATATCACGCACATAAATCCTTTGTTGCGTACTCAAAAATGTTTTATTAGAATAATTAGAAGGAAACGTATGTGAACTGAGTCTCTACCATTATTTGTTGACCTTGGTATATTACCGCTGAGATACTTGTTTGTTTTCAAAGTGCTCTTTTTATTTTTTAAAGTAAGTGGAACATTTGGTGCAACTATTGATCTTCCTGTAATATACCTAACACTAGGCAAAGTGATTTTATTAGACCACCTAAAGCAAATAGTGCGTTTTTTCAAAAAAGTTCCTTATTTTTAGGACCAAAATTTTATAACCAAGTACCACGTATGGTGAAAGATTCTCGAACTTTACAATCAATTAAGAATAACTTAAAACGGTGGTTGCTGAAATTGTCTAAGGCATATGTTGAAGACCTATTTTTAGTGCTACAGTAGGCTAAAACAAAAAAAATGTATTATTTAATAAAGTCTGTGTGTGAATCGGTGCATGTCGTGAGAGCCTGTGAGAAAGTGTGCGTGTGTGTGCGCGTATGTGTTCAAGTACATGTTTGTATGTGGGGGGAGAAAATGTCTGTGTGGGTGTGTGTGAGCGTGTGTGTGGGTGTGCGTGTGCGCGAGCACTCGCGTATGTGTATGTAGGCTTACCTGGCAATGACTGCGTGCAAGTTATTTTGTTTTCCTTTAAATAATATTATATTTTTACAGTCTAAGTCCAACTGAGCTCCTGCATGCAGAAAGGGGACATTTCTTATCCCCTTGCATGTCAGTATATTTCCCTGCAGCAGTTTTGGTAGTTTTTAGTTTAGTTAAGATAAATTGCAATGGTACATATATATAGTTTTTATCTTGAGCATCTTTTTTTTATACTGTTAAAATAAGGAAAACATGTAAATTTTGTATGCTGCATGGGAAAATAAACAATTTTCAATTTTCAATATATTCTATTTTATGTTATTCTGCCTTTAGGGCACTGGGGAAATGGGGGGTCAAGAAGTATAATTAAGACTAACTGTTTTTCATTATAGAACAGAACTAACTGTTCTGTCAGCTGATGAAAGAACAAGTTAAATATTATGTAAGAATGTATAATATTTTTAAATCAATAAACAAATGATTAGATACGACAACCTTCCGCAATGAGATGATAAATATACAAATAAATAATTGAAAATTAACAGTTCTAGAATATTTTCAATCTGCTAATTCGAACTGCCTATCTGTGTCAATTGAATATATTCCATATTTCATCTCGCAAACAATAATTTATCATTACATGATCTAACTACAATTTAACTAACCGATTTTTATATTGAACTCTGATTTGTCATTAATAGTGAAAATAATTGTGCATGACGAATTTGGAATTGAGGGTTACAAGGATATCAACAGTCAGTGAGTTGACCAGCACATTACCCCTACTTACGAGGATGGTGATGACGACCAGGGTGACGTTCATGGTGCCGGAGTCGAAGAATGCCGCCTTGTCCGAGATGTTGACCCCACCTCCGGGGCTCCACTCTCCAACTTTCACTAGCGAGTGTTGTTTCAGTTTCAGTAGATCTAGTTTGAACTGTATTCGTCTCCCCTCTTTGAACTCAATGGGCCCACTCAGTCCTTTAAGTTCCACCTGCAAACATTTCAACATAAATGTGAATAGGTAATGTAAATTCAATTTATTTATTCATAAATCAATGCGATGCTGTGAATGTAATTACGAATAGATGTATTGTAAACGTAACTCTCATGAGAGGAGTTTGTACATTGTATGTGTCCAGCCCCTACAAATAATTATGTTGATTGTATCCCTTTAATAACCAATGCTAAACATATTTGTAGAGTTGAATACTATATTTTACTGCCTGTTTTCAACCATCAGTTTATTGCTTTAGAAATTAATTAAAAAACCATTTTGCATGTACACAGATTCATTTTAAAATAAACTCAAACTAACAAACAACACTGTCGTGGTTTAAACACTGAAGTAGTGTACTGTCACTGCACTCAGGTGTGTGATTTGACCATCAAATATATAAATTGATATTGCAATATACAAACGTAGTATATGTGATTTGACCACAAGATATTGCTATTGAAATCAATCTCTACAAACGTAGTATGTGTTTTTTGAGCACCAAATATCTCTATTGAAAGTGATCCACACCAACGTAATATGTGTAATTTAACATCAGATATCTTCATTGACATTGCTCTATGTTGTGTTTAAATGTTGCTCAATATTTTATTGAGAATGTTGTGTAATTACTGGGTTTGGGTTTGTGTAGCCTAGTTAGACTTGGAACAGAATACAGAAATATACAACATTCTAAGTTTAATGTTAGTACCTTTGTAATGTAAAAGCCTGATCATTTTCCTTTGCCTACATAAACAGTTTTAGTTTTGGAGCATTGTATTGCTTTAAAGGTCTTACATTATTTTCTAGTAAAAGTGAAGAAGGTGTACCCAAACGGATTGAGCGAAAACACGAAACAAATTTACATTGAGTGTTATTTGAAAAACCAATCTGTTTTTTGTTAACTAGTCAATAAAAGCGTTAGTATATTTAATACATTTAACATTTTTATATTGACAATATTGTTTTTGTTGCACATCACACGAACTATCTTTGAGGGAGGAGTAACTCATGTTTTCAGGTGTCTCACTAGATACAAAATGTGGTATTAGTTTGTAGTGATTATGCACTAGATACCCTACTGATTATGTTCTCATTGTTAGGAAGATAACTATTTAGTGATTAAATGTTATTTACAGGTCATAATTCAAGCAACTAACGTAAATAAGCAATCAATAAAGTGGGTAGAAAGGTAAACTCAGACATTGTAACTGAACATTATACTACGTAGTCGTAACAAATCATGTATACGAACAGAGTTTATGTAGTTTATGAGACTTAAGCCCCCGTCCCATGGTTGTTCCGAGTCACACGAGAGGTTGGCCGGAGACAGGGCATGTCCTTGCTCCAGAGTCTGCAGGCCCAGGGCAAACACGTGCACTGAGTCGTACATAAGAGCGGGCTCCGCCTGGAGAACAAACGTTTCTTAGATAAAATTAATTTTTATAAAACTTTGTTAAAAATAATTTTAGGACCATATAATGATATTTTATAAAAATGTTTACATTATATAATTATGATATTGACAATTTACATACAATTTCCATGCAAAATTTTATTTATTTCTTAAAATTATTTTTTCAATATAAAAAATGTTAACAAATGTCAAAAAAGCATTCACAAAAGATGTATAATGGTGATTTTATCATGCATTAGAACAAGCTCCCTATTTATGGTAATACTATAGTTTTGAAAAAGATAATTAATACATGTTGACTAAAATACTAAACTTGGATCGGTCTAGTAAATACCATAAAGTGCTTATTTGGATTGTAATATTAATAATACACGTGTCCCTCTCTTTTACGAGTGTTTGTGGTTAGTTCACATAGTAATGTATTTACGAAAACAACATTTTTGCAAAGTTACAGTTTGTTTAACTATTTCATTTTTTATTCACATCATACTCACATAAGAACATTAAATAATTTATTAATAATATATGAGCTAAAGGTGTTAAACACTGTTTATACTTATGTTACAGAACTATTTTGGTTGCGTGTAAACAAAATTAGGAAAATGAGCTAGTCGAGTTACCTGAATAATTCTTGATTTATTGAGAAGATTGTGACCCACTCCTTGAAAGCGTTCCATGTCTTTCAGTATTTCTGTAACTCCGACATTCTCAGCGTCCACAATGCGGAATGCCGTCATATTGACAAAGTTGTACTTGAAGTCCTCAAGATCAAAAGTTTCGATATCCTGCGGACAAGTTTATATGTATTTTAAGGAACGACTCTTCGACATTCACTAAAATATTATCTAACATTCGTTAGACATTTTAGAGGAGATGTAGCTACTTTTTGAAATTGGGTTAGCGAAAGTTTTAAACAGTTTTTTTTTTATTTTTATAAGCTTTCTTAAAAAGTAATTTTTTTAACAAAGTTTACATTTTTAACTATACAATGTAACATTTTTACATTATATATGATGTTGACAATTCACATACAATTCCCAAGCATAATTTTATTTATTTCTTAAAATTATTTTTTCAATATCAAAAAGTTAACAAATGTGAAATGTATGAAAATGACACTTTAATATAATTCATAAATTATTATAATTTTTTTCTTTAGTACTAATTATTATGAAATTCAAAGCGTTATATATGCAAGCAATGAAACCAATGCGATGAAAATGTATGTAATAAATTCTAATTATTATTGATTGTCAAAGTGTATAACATTCCTAATAATTGTTTAAACCTTACGTCTCAACATATGTATACAGCATAACAAATGTATAAAGAACACTATAATAAACTTCAACATGGGAATTAGACTGGCATCAGTTTCAATCCAGACACCCTGAACGGTATCCCTGATCCTTGCGGTGGGAGATATCATCACGCACCATATCAGTTTTCAGAAATTAAAAATCACAGCACATGAACTAAAAGTAAAATGATTGTTTAGAACCCTGAGAGGCCACTTTTTCACTCCCAGCATGATTAAGGTCACGAAGAGTTATTCCTTATCCCAGTTTGTAGTCTAAAGTAAGTAGATACCACCCCTACTTAAGAACACAACAATACTTTTATTACAAGAAGTCAATGTGGTGAACAAGCTAAAATGAATGGGATTTATATTTTGGTTGGTAATCAGTGTCCAGATGTTGTGTAGGGGAAATAACTGAGTGTCAGGCTTGTCAATCAGCTTAAAATAAGACCAAGACTACGTGTTTTGGATCCAACAGACAGCTGTGGGTCACTTGCGTGCCCTGGCTATTGGGCTAATTATAAATTACCCTTTCTGCAGAACAGTAGAACTCGAGTAGTAACCAGACTACACGAGTCAATAATATGTACTCGCCTTAAAATACGTATAAAATTTTTTCGGTGTCTTATATATATAAGGGTACTAGCTGAACCCACCCGCTTCGCCCGTCATAATCATACAACAAATATTGATTTTGATTATATAATCGAAAATCGCAGCAAGCTATCAGTTTACACTGTATCAAATTTAGAACAGCTGATGTTATTTATACTGTTCTACTGCATTCAATTATTTTTTATTTTAAAAGTTTAGTCTACCAAAATGTTATTCAATTTGTTTTTATTTAACAGCTCAAATCAAATTAATCAAATTAATCAAATTAAACAACGAATTAATATAGCTCCATAAGAAACCATTAGAATGTTTGAGGCCAGTGGGACGGAATCCCGAGGTCGAAGAGGATAATCCTTTCTTAGTGAGTTTTTAGGAGCCATGATAATCATATGTATAACTTTCAAGTCAATTGGATTTTTTTAAAGTTTTGGAGAATTAGTGATGAGTGGTAAATGGCTTTTATATAATTATTATTACAGTAAATCAATGTAAGCCTACTTTGGGAGGGAGCAAAGTAGGGAAATTATGGCTGTATGCAAACTAATATTGTAGACTTGTTATTTCAATCGGTATTTTCTTGTAGTTTACAAAATTCGATTGTCTAAAAAAACCTGAAATTCTACTTTTAGAGTCCGTAAAGTACGGTAATTGACTCTAATTCAATGAAATGTCGGGTTTCTGGCAATATTTAGTCATGTCCTATGATCTGGCTATGCATTCTTTAAAACTAAATTGTTAATTTTCCGATTGAAAACAGTTTGTTCCCCGAGATAACAATGTTTCATAGTCTAGAAAAATCTGTAACTCTACTTTTAGAGGGCGCAAAGTACGGTAATTGACTGTGAATCAGTGTGTTTCTAGCCATGTTTAGCGATGTTCTATGACCTGGATATACATGTGTTCAGATTAAATTGTATATTTTCCCATTGAATACAGTATGTTATCCTAGATAACAAAGTTTTATAGTCTAGAAAAAAGTTTTACAGTCTACTCTTAAGAGTCTGTATATTAACCAATTAGATTTACACGCACAATTTGAGCATCTAGCTCTACCTAATGATGAAGGAGGTGACATAGAGTAAAAAGTCATAGCGCCAAAGTTGTAGATCGTCTCAAATCAGATGCAGAAAATAGTGTTAGTTTTGCTGTAGAACCATTCATTTAGCCGCTACAGTCCATTTAGAGAAACACTGTTTTTGGCATTTAATACTTTTGGCACTAAAAAGGTTGCCGTCTTCGATTTACTACGAATTTTTCAAAATCCCTTCTTATTGTACATCTACAACATAATACCATTGACTCTAAAAATTTCAGTCTCATAGGCTTAGTATTTTTTTTAGTTACAACTATGAGTGAATGAGTCAGTGGTATTTGCCTTTTATAGGTGTAGACTAGAAAGGGTATACTCTTGCTGTTTATACTAGCGATAATCTCCCGTTCCCAATGAGAAACTCCAACCAACATCGGGTTGTTTCGTTGAAAATACAGTTGTTGTTCCGCTTCGGACTCGTCGCAGACCTAACGTTGGAAAAATTTAACGTTTTACATTATTCTCTGAGCTGAGTAATTCGTGATATAAAGGGTAAAATTTAAACGTCAAACGTTAATACTGCCCGCGACAACAAGAGCAGAGAGTCAGAAGCCCTAATTACATTTTCCATTATGAATGTGACGTCTAATTTGAAAAAGTTTAAATTCTAATCATGCGGTCTGTATCTTGTTGCGACGCATTGGGAGGTGCGTCGACTTGAGGAGCGCACATCTAAGACAAAGAGGTTTAAAATACCTGCTCCTAGAAAAACCACAGTTTATCTACCACTGTAGTACTACTTAAGTTTCATTAGACTGCCTATCAGTTTTAGTTTCCCATGGTAAGGAGAGATGAACCTTGGCGAACAACTGCAGTGTAGTGAACAACTGAGCTTCATCGTCTTACGACCTTAATAACTCCAATCGGTCTCTCAATATTTTTAGCATCCTGTTTATAATCATAAACAGCAAAATAATATAACCTGTCTAGTCTAAATTTTCAGCTGGCACAGTAATAGACTTGATCTACACGTTTAGGTACTGATAAAGGTAATTTTGCATCCCTGTCTAGGAGTGGCGATTGGATTACCTTTGTCTAACTAAGAACGGGATATAAAGAACAACCCTCCAATCTCTGCATTGGACGCTGGACCGGGAGTGAGAGTTGAGGCTCTGAAGCTTCTTAACGTTCCTTTTACTCTTGGTACCCGTCCCGTAATTGGAAATTTATGAAATACGAGAGGGTGAGTGACGAACTATCCTACCGAAAGGTAATAAGTGCAGGGACCAGTAAGGGTGTCTTGGCCAAATGGAAAGCCTACTGTCGATACCTGATACTGATCAACAAAATACGTATTGTATGACTTTCAACTGAGTAGTTCGTTCTACGAGTATTAAGGTTTAATTTAGCGTACATTTTAATGCTCTATTTTCTTTACTTATATTATAACTAAACATTGAATTTATTTTCATAAAAAACTGTTCTAGAGTTAAAACTAAAACCGAAAGAAAGCTTTAAGGTGATAAAAGTATATTTATAATAGCACAGTAAAGAATAACAATTAGTTTTAAGTAAAAACTTAATAAACCGGGAGCAAAGTGAAAATGGCTTGTATAATGGGAAAAATACATTACAGACAACGAAGGTAATACACGGCAGCGTAACAGCAAAGTTGTTACAAAGTTAAAGTTGATATAACCTACATCTCCGTCCCCTCGACCTGCGAGAGGGAGTTTCCAACCGATGGAAAGTTGTTTCGAGTGACAAGGCACGAATAAAAATATCCTAATAAATCTGACCAAAAAAAGTTCACAACCAAAAGAGTGAATCATTTTGAATTTTAAATAGTTTAAGGAACTTTTGGTTGGACCTTGAGATGAATAATGTAAATGCAGTTAACAAGGCACACTTGACTTACAAATGTAGTGAAGAGGTAGTGGTACTTGTAGTCATTCATCTGCAACTGTAGAATCTGAAAAGTCCAAAGTAGTTTGTTTGAAAATAATATATTATTATTTTTGAATTACATTGTGTATAACTAGTAAATATTGTGGTCAAACAAATCCACGAGGATAAGGAAGATATAATCAGGACTTATATAATATCTTATATCCAATCGAAGGTTTATTCCTATTTACTGCAGAAATGCCATAGAAAAGGATTGTGAGTAGTGTGCATCGTCAAAATATCTTTGGAAAAAACTGCCTCGAAAAATAAATTTTCATATTTTATCCAATTACACCTTTTTCGGACTCTTGATTGTTGTAATAATATAGTAAATAATTAGTATTAAATAAAATAGTTAATAATTGATTTCTTTTATAATTAAATTTTTTGTATAAAATGGCTAGTTGGTCATAACAGAAATTCAAAATTTACCAACAATAGTACATGCAAATATACTTGTTTCTGCTAATTCAGATTTTATTTGCAATCTAACTTTATGTTGATGAGATATAGTGCTGGCTGTAAAACATTCAAATATACAGTAATTTATAGAAACTAGTAGAAATTAACTAACACAAGTTTCATCATTGATGAATTTTTATGATTTTAGTAACTCATATTAAGCATATTTTTTCGTATAGTATAAGTTGTCTTGATATTGAACTTATATCATTTCGAATCCCATTGACAAAGGTAAATTTATATCAATCGTCAGAAACAGTTCTGCTATATTTGACACATTTTAGAAATGTTTAAGTTTTCATGCAGTTGTTATAATTTAATTAATATGAAAATTGTTACAGTTTAAAATATTGAATTTGAATCAAACAAGTTATTTATAGTGCACATAAGTACATCGTGGTTTTCTCTAAGTGTTTCATTGACCAATTGTATACTAAATACAAACAAATATACCAGGAGGAAATTATGTTAGATTAAAATGATTGTATAAAATGTTTCTTTCAAACACAAAATAATAAGCCAGCCGTTAAACTCATACTATGGTCCACTGTAGTCAATATTAACGAAATTCATTACATGTTTTAAGTACCCCAACTGTCATTGTAGCAAGTGAGAGAGTAGATTGTTTTATGTCATGCAAATATGAAACATACTTTCACAGAATAACATACTCCTCTGAGGAAATGCTGCATGTGCTCAGGCTTCGTATCGACGATAAGATTGTTTATCTCTTTAGCCTTGATCTCTTTGAGGATGGCTCTGTAAGTGTCGGGCTCTGCTTGTCGCAGATGAAGCTCCACTTCCCTCTTGGCGGGCGACCGCACCAACTCCCGTAACTTAATTAGGCCTATAAAGCATAAAACGACGATAACATTTTTGAGTTAGTTATTGAGTATTCAAATATGGTGCCTTCATTATAATAAGTAACGTACTAATATCAAATAATTAGGTTTAGAATAACAAATATTGAATTTATTGAAACCAACACAATTCGAGCCGATAGTGACAATTATTAAGCGAAGATATTTATGAATCATTTCATCACCCAAAAGTCAAGATATTCTAATGTTTCAATATTATATGAGTTATGTATTTTAATAAAAGATGTAGTTATTGGCAGCAAGACATCGCTTACCATAGTCTTGCTCGTAAATGATGGCCACTCGGGTCCAGTTAAGGTAGGTCATGACGTCCTGAAGAGCGAGGTTGAGGAGAGGCTGTGAGGGATAGAGGTTGATAGAGAACTCACGATACTCGGCATCCAGGTCGACGCGGGCCTCAAGGTGGGGTATGTCGAGGGCGTCACATATGGAGTGGATGTGAGCTCCGAGGAGAGGGTCGCTGGGTCCAAACACGGCCTGCACTCCAAACTGCACCTGTTGACACGCTGTGTACAACCAAGTTGTGTTAAAATACTAGCACAAGGGTGTGTCAACTTATATACAGTGTATAGTACAATGAATAAGTGTGATCTCTTAAAGTTTCTGTTCACTACTTTATGACGATTGACTGTCTTTTTTAAAAACAAAAAAATAGTAATAAATAAACACATTTTGAAGTAAAATTGAGGTGGAATGGTGTTATATTTATAAAAGCTTACATTCTCAATAATAAGGGGAAACCCAAATAAGCAGTCTCGGACCGACGTGGCTACGCTTAGGAAGTGGGGGGGGGGGGTTACTTGTGGCAGGGTTACAACCATCAAAAACCACAAATTCCAGTGACAATGTAGTGACATGGCGAGTAAGTGCCGCCAGTCAATATGCACTGTCCCAGCCCCGTGCTGCCTTGTACGAGGAAGAGATTGGTTCACCAAAGGCTAGGAGAAGGCACTCCGAAGGTAAACCAAAGAAGCTACGACAGGCCTAGCAAGCCGGTAGTGGATAACCCATTGCTTTAAAAAAAGTGGATGGAGGAATGGTCTGTAATGATGGAAAAAGGAAGCAAGATATTGCTCTATGCTTTATTAAAAAATAATAGGAACGGTGATAGAGTAGATGTGATAAAAAACGAAAATGCAAAGGAGAAAAGTGATAAAGAAGAATTAAAAGAGGAGTGAGAAACTTATTTTCAGAAATTGAAAAATCCGAAGGGTGAAATATGGGACAGATAGGAAAGGGAAGGTACAAGGGAAATGGAGATTGACGAGGATCAAGAAATTACTTGGTTAGAATTTTAGGAAGCGGTGAAAAAATGAGTACAGGAAAGGCAGCGGGGGTGGATGAGCTACCAATTGAGCTAGTGAAAGGTGCAGTTTATATAGAGTGCAACGACTATATAGAGTGTTTAAAGAAGTGTGGAATTAGAAGAAGATGCCAGATGATTGAAAAAAAGCAGCAATAATCCCAGTCTTCAAAAAGAAGGCAGAACAGATTTCAGGAATGATACAGGGATAGCTTTAATGAGCCACTGTGCAAATGTATATGAACAAATACTGGAAAAAAGAATAAGAAAATTAGTGAAGGGGAATATGAGAGAAGAACAGCACGGATTTAGACCTGACAACTTATTAGAAAGGGTGAAGGAGGTGAGTGAATATAGTGAGAGCTGTATGAAGGTGGGAGGTGAAAAGACGAAATGGTTTAAGCAGACGAGTCGACTAACACAAGGTAGTGCCTTATCATCATTACTGTTTATCATAGTGTTGGATGAGATTATGAATGGAGTAGTAATGAGAGGAAAATATGAGGTTGAAGGCTTTCGCTGATGATATAATGGTTTGGGGGAGTACTATAGTAGAGGTACAGATACAGTTGGATGCATGGCAGGAGGAGATAAGTGAGTATGGGTTGAAGTTCAATGTGGAAGAAAGTGAGTACATGATAACAACAAGAAATACAGGGATAACAATTGACAGGCTGTTGGTGTGAGGAAAAAACTTAAAGAAGGCAGTGTAATTTAAATTCTTGGTTAGTATACTGGAGAAAATGGAGGAGACGAGAAAGACATAAATGAAATAGCAAGACAAGCAGAAAATTTATAGATAGCAGCTGGAAGATTGATACACAGCGAGAATGTACCCCAAAGAAATTATTTATAAAATGTACTACGTACCAATTTTAACTTATGGAGTAGAATGGTGGACAATGAAGAAAAGGGATAAAAGCAAGATTGAAGCAAGTGAAATGAAACTTTTGAGGGTGAGAAAAGAAATTGCCAAGACATACAGAATAAGAAACTAAACAATAAGAGATAGCTTAGGAGAAGAACCACTGCAAGAAATTATAGAAAGAGGAAGATTGAGATGACTCTGGCATTTGAACAGGATGGATGAAAAACGGATCCCGAAGAAATGGTTGGAATATTAAATTCAGGGAAAGAGCCCGAAAGGAAGACCAAGAGACAGATGGAGGGATGAAGTGAGGAAGAGTGTATTGAAGAGAGGGGAAGTGTGGTAAGACATTATGGAAGAGTGCAGTGATCATGATGGGAAGACAAAAAGTGGTGAAGAGGATTTGTACCAGGCAGACCCGGTGACGGCTGGGCACTGCAGAAGGAGATGATGATAATGACATTCACAATATATTACTAATTTATAAATATTTTATTGATAACTACTAATGACTATACTTTTAATTTGTTTAAATATAGTAAGTAAATAAACACTAACGTATCAGTTAAAAGTGTGCTAATGTTAAAAAAAGATTATTAAAGTTATGTACAATTAATGAAAAGCTTGATATAATTAAATATTTTAGTATATTTAACTGTTGTACATTTTTCACATTCTACATGTAGTTGGTTCAATATGTTTATAGTAAATTAAATATATTTTATAATACTAATAACTAATATTTAGTTTTCATCACTACATCACGTGATAGGACTAATATTTTATACTTAATGAATGGTTTTATTTCTGTCTTATATAATAATGTCATAGAAATGGCCGATGTTATATAAGACAGCACAATATTGTGTTATGATTGAAATATTCTTAAATATTGGAATATTTTAGACTAAAAGTATTGTTGGTTTTATTTATTCAAATAAAATCCTCTGTGTGCTATAACCCTGTTAGTTTGGGAGTATGTTTTATGGAGATTGTAGATGATAGGCTCTTTAACATTGACTCAGTGGTTGCCGTGGACATTAGGTGTGTGGTGGGAAGGTTGCAAGGAGTCTGGTGTTATGCAAAGGGAACAATTGTTTAAAAATCATGACAATACTACATTATTTGAATTCAATTCTTAGCTATAGATCCCTTAGTTTATCTAGCTAATGACCTAGTTAAACGATAATTAAAGAAAGTTCATACTTAGTAAAAATAACTACACTCGTTTATCTACACTCATTACAGTAATTCGCCAATCATATTCCACCATATATTGATGATTGAGGTCATATTAAATAAAAATAAATATTATTATATCTCTTGTTCTCATTTTTATTATATACCCAATTCTCCAACTAACCACAATATAGAGTACGATAATTGTGTGTCCTTTCGTTTAATACAAAACATTTTTACTGAAGCTGAATATAATTTAAGGTTCTTCTGTCATACATCATTATTTGTATTAGTAAAAATCGTATATTTGAAATTGAAAATATAACTCTTCAAAAGAGTTTAATCATGGAGTACGTTTAAGGGTATTTAGGCAAACACACAGATACATTACTATTTTAGATAGTTTATTTTTTGTCAGTATAGACGATTGCGTATAGAATTAAAATTAGATGAACTATGTAAATATCATTTTAGCAAACACAAAATAGGTAAAAAGCTAGTTAGGACTGAAGTAACTTTATAATAGTATAAATTAAAATAATACGACAAAATATATTTTCAAGATATTGGTGCTAAATTGATATACAGAAGAACATAGTTACTAATACAGCTGGTTGTGGTGAAATTTTGATGAGGTGGTAGATTGTTGATGTTGTGGCGTAGTGCCGGTGGGGGGTTGATGGGATATTGGTTTGGCGGGAGGGGGTATAAAGAGAATGCCGATGTGTTACAATGTAGAGGGCCCTACAATGAGGAGGATACTGTCTTAACCCTAAAACATTGACGAAGACTCATGAAACAGCTGCAAGCCTGTCAACGACTCATAAGTATTAACATTTTTCCAATATAATTAGTTTTTTATTTTCAATTTATAGCAATTATTAATTTAAAAATAAAGCATATATGTACTTGACTTATACTGTAGGTACAAATAGATTACATAATTCATAAATTAGCACAGAAGAATCCTTTAACAAAAGAGTCGTTAAAACAGGCATTGTCTGTTTTGTAGTAATATTATTCCAGCATGTCTAGTATTATTTTGATAGGCTATATGTTAAGGTAACTGTTCATAATGTATTGCCTCCGGACCACTGTCAAATAATTATATTAGAGGTTTATATTACCTTATATTCAGTCAAGTGGCCCAATACGTCGTCAGATGACGACCGGTTTCGACTAACTCATGTAGTCATTTTCAAACC
Source organism: Stictocephala bisonia (assembly GCA_035578905.1). NCBI lineage: Eukaryota > Metazoa > Arthropoda > Insecta > Hemiptera > Membracidae > Stictocephala > Stictocephala bisonia. Next base: position 167,557 of record JAQJVL010000398.1, on the reverse strand, counting down.
AAAAATACATAAAATCTGCACTCTTGCGAGATCGTCATAGGTCTTGAAAGACACTGACACACACTGACGGACGACACACACACACACACAAAAACAAACACAAAGTGGACATTTATCACGACTAAAATATGACAGATGCACGGTACGGTAATTATGTTCGATTTGTCATATTTTAGTAGTGATAAATGTCCACTTTGTGTTTGTTTTTACACATAAAACAAACACAAAACGGACATTTATCATGACTAAAATATGACAGATGCACGTTAACGTAATTATGTTCGATTTGTCATATTTTAGTAGTGATAAATGTCCGCTTTGTGTTTGTTTTATGTGTAAAAACAAACACAAAGCGGACTCTTAACATGACTAAAATATGACAGATGCACGTTAACGTAATTATGTTCGATTTGTCATATTTTAGTAGTGATAAATGTCCGCTTTGTGTTTGTTTTTACACATAAAACAAACACAAAGCGGACATTTATCACTACTAAAATATGACAAATCAAACATAATTACCGTACCGTGCATCTGTCATATTTTAGTCATGATAAATGTCCGTTTTGTGTTTGTTTTTACACATAAAACAAACACAAAGCGGACATTTATCACTACTAAAATATGACAAATCAAACATAATTACCGTACCGTGCATCTGTCATATTTTAGTCGTGATAAATGTCCACTTTGTGTTTGTTTTTGTGTGTGTGTGTGTGTCGTCCGTCAGTGTGTGTCAGTGTCTTTCAAGACCTATGACGATCTCGCAAGAGTGCAGATTTTATGTATTTTTGGTTTGAAAATGACTACATGAGTTAGTCGAAACCGGTCGCCATCTGACGACGTGTTGGGCCACTTGACTGAATATAAGGTAATATAAACATCTAATATAATTAAGGTAAATCTTCAATATTTTGTAGCTCAACTCGTTTTTATCGGAATATTTTTGTAGCTGCTCTAATATTTGTCTGTAAAACAATTTTTTGAGTGTATGTTATTTTGTAAAATTCATTTTTGACACTGTATGTTATATATTCTGAATTTATATATGTGTGTGTGTGTGTGTGTGTGTGTGTGTGTGTGTGTGTGTGTGTGTGTGTGTGTGTGTGTGTGTGTGTGTGTGTGTGTGTGCGCGCGTGCGCGTGCGCGTGCGCGTGTGCGTGTGCGTGTGCGTGTGCGTGTGCGTGTGCGTGTGCGTGTGCGTGTGCGTGTGCGTGTGCGTGTGCGTGTGCGTGTGCGTGTGCGTGTGCGTGTGCGTGTGTGCGTGCGTGTGTGTGTGTGTGTGTGTGTGTGTGTGTGTGTGTGTGTGTGTGTGTGTGTGTGTGTGTGTGTGTGTGTGTGTGTGTGTGTGTGTGTGTGTGTGTGTGTGTGTGTGTGTGTGTGTGTGTGTGTGTGTGTGTGTGTGTGTGTGTGTGTGTGTGTGTGTGTGTGTGTGTGTGTGTGTGTGTGTGTGTGTGTGTGTGTGTGTGTGTGTGTGTGTGTGTGTGTGTGTGTGTGTGTGTGTGTGTATAAACACTTTATGAAACCTATTTTAGTTTAATGTTAAAAATATTTATTTCAATATTATGTATATAAATAATAAAGAAAAACTATATACAATATTGAACACAAAAAATATTTTGTAATCCTCATTATAACACTATTACAATCTGTAAACTTCCACTCGTTATCAGTAATTGTTTCTATTGTAGGATCATTGTTCTGTTCTTGTTATTTTTTATACTCTTGCCATTGTAGTGTATAGTTATATCAAATGATAAAAAAGTTGTAATTTGTATATTAAAAAACAGGTGCCTGCCCTAAACATGTGCCTGCCCTAAACATGTCCTGCCCTAAACATGTCCTGTCCTAAACATGTCCTGCCCTAAATATATTCTGCCCTAAACATGTCCTGCCCTAAACAGGTGCCTGCCATAACATGTGCCTGCCCTAAACATGTGCCTGCCCTACACATGTCCTGCCCTAAACATGTCCTGCCCTAAACATGTCCTGCCCTAAATATATCCTGCCCTAAACATGTCCTGTCCTAAACATGTCCTGCCCTAAACAGGTGCCTGCCCTAAACATGTGCCTGCCCTAATAATGTGCCTGCCCTAAACATGTGCCTGCCCTAAACCGGGCAATATTAATAATCATCATAAAACTAAATTCAAAACAATATTCATGAATTGTTATGTACTACGTGTATATTTTTCCTTTTTTCTATTGAACCTCACCGACAAGTTTTGAATAACTTGGTGAAGGCTAGATTTTTTAGACAAATAAGTAAAATATCAATATATAAAACTTGCCCTTCTTAGAAGCGTGGAAACTGTCATCCTTAGGCACGTACTGAATGTCGTACACCAAGGTCGTGTCTGGAAGAAGGTGCGTGTCCTTGTTGATCCTGTAGACGGCGTACTTGAAAGCCAGTTCTGTGCTGCTATCCCTCTGGTCCTCTGTGAATATTGCCCCTGCGACATCACCAACATTAAATGTTGTACTTCCTACCTACGCCATACGGCTCCTTGAAACTACCACAATATGCCATATTAGTGACTATCATATCTATTTCCTCATTTGTCCTTGAATATTGTGTTTATTCTTCTTCTTCCCTGTTTTCCATATCAACAATCCCCATTACCACAAAACAATTAACTATCTTACGCAATCCAGAAATAAAAATAACAAGTACACGAAAGTAACATGATTTCCTTATGATTTTCTTTGATCTTAGGAAATTGGATCCCCGGAGCTTACTTTGGTATAACTTAATCCTACATGATATTATAAGGGACAGAATTAATTTTTAACTTACGGGATTTATGTATAATTTTCAATCATTAATAATTATGGACCTTATTATTTATTTATCGTTCCACATGGTTATTTTTTACAAGTTTTCCTCAAAATATTTTTAAATTTTTCTCTTGATATTATATTGGTGGAAAAATTAATTTTTGGCAGATTTTCATAATTTATTATGTATTTAGTTGAAATTACATCTTCAACGTATTACAAATTGTTCTTGTTCCCTTAGGTCCATTCCTTAATTTATTAAAGTAATTGTAAGGTTACATATATTTAAATGTTCCTATCACTCAATGATATTTTCGAAAAAAATCGATCTTTAAAATTTGTTTGAAAAAATCATATATCCGACTCAACAGTCTCCAAAGTTAATTGCTCCGTACTGATAGGGAAAGAAGAATCCTTATTTCATTTAAGGATTTCATATATGTCTTTGGTCCGTAATACATGATGCACCATTGATTGAGTGGCTCTGTGTATCCTTCATTTCTACACAGTTGATATCTGTGCACGCTCATTGCCAACAGTAAATATACGGTAGTTTAAATTTAATATATGATAAAGGTGCATAGTTGGGATATCCACGTTTTATCAGTGCTCCAATTAGTTGCCCTAGTTCCGAACGAAATACCTGACCTATCTCCAGGTATCGGGATTTCCTGTCAAAGCAGTTTGACACAATAGCACCGTGCTTAAGTGGAATGCTCCCGCGTCTTTCATAACTGATGTAGATAGACAAACTGTTCATATTGTGCGAACAGATACCGTCAGATTAAAATAATAATTATTATATATAAGCAGTTTATGGTGATATCTTAATACCAAATACAGTGTAAAGGGTAAAACGACAAACAAATTATATTCAGCTTTTTTGGAAGATCATTTATAGTTCCAAATATTATTACAAATAAAAGCTATATAAACATTAATATTTCATTTAGTTATTAGGTACAATAATATGTATTAATCAACGTTTTACTATAGTAACGATGAACTTAAAATTATCCCTGGTTAGACACATTTAATTTTCGTGACATAAAGAACACACTGAGGTGTATTACACACCAGTTATATAAACAGCATAATTTTATTAATTTTGTACTTTTTTGGGCATTTTACGTCTAAAATAATAAATTGGATTCTCTGTAGTGTTAAAAACTTGAATTTAACACATTGTAATCATTTTTATAGTATTTCGTTTCACTTTTAAGATAGAAAGGACGTATCGTGACAAGCATGTAGGTAGTAATAAAAATGTAAAAAAATAAAAATATTGGGAAAAAACAATTTTAAACTAGCATATACAAGTCATATTTGTACAAAATACAAAAACAAACAAAAAACTACAAATAAATATCTTAGCCAGGTGTACAAAGTTCATCAAATATACACACGAACATGTTCTAGACATTGCTGCATAATTTATATGTTTGTGGGTAAAATGTAGTCCCCTTTCTTCAAGTTAAAGCTTAAATCATTTTCTTTTTATGTTTTGGTATCTAAAAATCCACAATAAGAAAAGGCAATAAAACTATAAGCACTAGGATAAAAGATTGTACCATAAACACACTCTGTGGTGTCACCCACCCCAGACAAAAAATAAAGTTATTTGATGACTCACAGAAAGCAGTACTAATACTGAGAGTCTATGGTACCTGCAGGCTGTCCAACTGAATTTACATGGAAGATTAATTTCCCTCGCAATAAATAATACAGTAAAATAAAAATGAAATTTTGATGGGGTGTATCACACTCCAATGTATCTCACTAGGGTTAAAAAAGGAATTAGTTTAAGAAATCTGATATAAACCTAAATCAAATTACTATTTAGGAACACATTCGTATTTTCTAAACTCTTATATAGCTTGACCAAAATCATATTTAAGATAAGTGATAGTATCGGTGTGACAAAAGGCGTTCATACTTCAATATCATACTTAACACGTAAGATTAACGAGGTTATGCTTTACTATAAAGATATATTCAGTGGCAATTATTAGATGTATAATCATTTAGAAAGTTACAAGAGGGTGTGTGGGGAGTGACCCCTAAGAGATGGGGAGTCCGGGGTGCTACCTCAAAAAATGAGTAAATTATTTTTTCAATAAGGTTATTTACTAATCGAATTTTTAATTATTGGATAATTACTAATATTTGCTTTTAAACCGGTACGGAGTTCTTATTCATATAGTATCTGCACCATAAGTTGATTCATTAACAGCAAAATAACGAAGTTGTTAATATTGGTCTTCCCTATCTCTTGTGCACTTCCTTTAAGGATCCTACTACAAACTACATTATATTAATGTTTCGTACTTAGTTAATAGCTTTTTTACTATAATTTTAATTATAATGTTTTTTTACCATAGAGTATTTGTATTTTTTTGATGATAAAAATTGTGAAACAATATTTAAATAAAATATGACAATCATAAGCCATTGTTGTTTAAATATACAGGCATTTTGTAGAACAAGACAACATTAGTTTTACTTATTTCTCAAGACTACTTGTTAAACTAAATTTGAAGAAAGCTACGTTCTCATAAATTAAAAACTCACAGTGAAAACCCTAGTTCACGTAATGGAATCATATGGGAAAGGCCACATCGTGGCAAGATAAAGCAAGTGAGAGATTTGAGGGGAGGAGGACTCCCTGCGGGCGCGTAGGGGAAATACGGTAGGTATCACGCGCATCTCCACAACTTTCCAGCCAGCATGACGTCACGTGGGCTAAGTGGTGTTTCGATTGGAACAAACGGACACGATGATAATATGTCTATTGGACAATTCAGTTTGCTATAATTTATTGTTGATGAACTTATAATACGAATTAGATTTGAAATTTTTAATTTGGAGTGAGGAGTACATACTTTGTATTAAATATACTTAAACAATTAATTTTTTTGCACTTTAGGAATGACAAAAACTAAAACCAATTAATTGTTCTAAAATACATAATCTACAATAAATAAATCTCCCAAGAGATGGTCAGGTTTAGCAATTACTATTCAGGAAACATTTTCATTGTATTTTAATTTGTATACAATATATTCTGTATTAATAATTTGTATATAGTCATTGCTATTTTCCATGCGGTATTTATGTTCCTAATCAATATAAAAATTACACTAAGAATTATATATACAATTTTACTCAATAAAATATAATAATAAAACAATGTAATTTAGAGCTTGTGTAGTAGAATACATTGTCATATTGTGTATATTCGGAAGACTTTAATAACTATAAAAATGAATCATATTACACGAAACACGTTTTTTGAGTTACCTTTGACTAATCCAATTCTTTTTAATTTGTTATAAATTTTTTCCATAAACTTTAACTTTCACTTGCATCGTTTTAGTAAAAGATCTTATCTAATAAAAAAGTACGTGATCGTACAAGATATGAGATTGTACTGTCATTTATATTTTTATGTTTGTTTTCGATAATATTATTAAAAACTGTCATAACTCCTTTGTCTCTATTTAAATTTTCTTGTCCATGAAAGGCAATGCATTTGTGTTCCATATTTTGCCCAGTACTGAACCTTTCTTGAGTTGGATTCCTTAAAGCTCTCTTTGATACTGTTGCAAGCCAGTCAGGGTTATTAATGGAAAACAGACAGGTTGTGTCAATGTGGTATCAATATTTGCCTTTGCACTCTATATGCATTAAGAAACGTAGGCAGTTTATGGGTCTGTATGCAACATCTTTCTTCTCTTCAGATGCATCCTTTTTGAAATATGATAATATTCCAATATGATCATCAATTTGTAAACCACTTGCCTCTTCTGTTTGATCTTATAAATCTTCTTTAATTATTTCCATTGTTAGTATGCATGATTTATTCTCATCTAATTGACCACTTTTGTTTCTTATCAACTTGAATCACTAGAACTCATAATTTATATCTTCATCCTTAGTGACAGAAATTGGTAAAGGAGGTCAAAAACCTTCTAAAACCAAAAGTATTGAAAAGTGTGACTCCAAAGTGTCTTTAATGCATCTTAATGTTAATATATATCTAAATCATTCTATAAAAATGTCGTTGAAAAGCCCTTTCATACAACGAATCCACAAAAAATATTTACTACTACTACTACTACTAAACATTTTTAGTGAAGATCCCAATATGAAAGGATCCTTCTTTCCAGTTACCCTCATACATGGGTCAAAGTCATTAGTTTGGTGCATCATCATGATCTTTAACATGTGTACCATAAGCAATTTTTAATATATTTTGAGTACGGGGAAGTCGTCAGTTTCAAACATCAAAGCCATCGTCAACTATATTTACTTCATCTGCAACGAAACCCTGTTCTCGAAAGATGTATTTTATGGCTGAAGCTAGAGACACTCAACAGCGTAACGAACATTAGTACCACTTATAAGAAGATGGTTTATTATCAATCTATGAGTATATTTTCGGTCTCCTTCTTGAGAATTGAGTAGTTTTTCCAAGACGTCTTTCTCAATTATTTGTCCAATATATATGGAAAACTATAATCTTGGTCCTAGAGGTGTTTGCGTAACACCTTTAGCATATGACGTAAATCACTAAAGACTCACACAAGACTTTTTCCATCACTTGAATTTTGTTATACTGCTTTTGTTCAGTCCTACTTTTAAATAACTGAAGAATTTTTACTAGATCCTCCTACGTCACAAACCAATCCTAGAACATGAAAACGCGTTTTAATGTTGAGGGTGTATCTACATCGCTGTTGAGAGTTGTAATATATCCAGATATGTCTCGATACGCAACACTATAGGATTATCACATGGTAGATTTAGAATATGTGGCTATAAATTAGTTATAAGATTTAGATAATGCCAAAATATTTGTATTAACCTTAAGGAAAGAACACGTTAGAAATTGAATTTTAAACTTCCAGTACTTGGAATTATGCTATTTGGTAATAAAATGTGATAAGAATCTATGCAGCACTGTTGTACACACTAAAATCATAAAGACATACCTTACTTGTCTACATAAAATATAATATTAGGCATCTTTCCTACTTTTACAGAGTATTGTATACTTTAAAACAACAATAACTCGTATTGATTTGGCGCTAAACATGATTTATTCAATAAAATAAATTTTCACACAATAGACAGATCCATAGCTTTATTAAGGCCGATGGTTGGAGGCATTCTCACATAATTTGTAGAAATTACCATAGACTGCCATAGTTACTGTTTTGTAACTATTGATTTCCGAAACAAATAATCAATCCATTCATTGTTCACTCGTCAACGTGAACGGTTCATAAAAATAAATCTACCGATTGCTGACACAATTAGTGTGGAGTTAAGATGTTAATTTATGTTAATATTGACGTAATTATATGTAATTTGAAACCTTATAAGCACACTAAAATGAGTTAATTGTTATAAATATGTCAAATTATTGTGAAACGTGTATTAGTTTAGCAATTAAAAATTACTCTTACATTCATATTTGTAAGCCAAATAATAACAAATACTGTAAGTAGTATAGATACAAGTGTAAGCGGAAGACTTACATTATCATACAATAAAATACAACTGGATTGGGGTTAGCTCACAAAAGAGCTGAGCGTAAGAACTGCCTTTACAAGGAACGAATGCTTTGTCCGTTTTATTTTTACGGTCGAATACATTTAGAAGGTATTGTGGTGGGTTTTAAAGAATTGCGTGAGTGAGGGTGAACTGTAGTTATGGGGGGTAGTTACTGTAAGGTGTGGGGTAGTAGGGAAGGAAGGGGGTTGCAAGGAATATGCATTTCACGATATTGAAAATTAATTATATTGAGTAGTGCTTATTGCTTGTTAGTTTCCTTCTACGATATAGTAATGAATTGTTATTACTATAACTTTTTATTACTGTCTCCATATTATCATTTATGATGTTATCATACTAATATAGTTATTCAATTTTTAGTATTCACTGAGTACATATTATGTTTGAAATATATAAAGTAAACATAATATATTCTGTACATGGTAAATAATTATAGTTTGAACATATTTAGAATAAATATGAAAAGATACACCAGATTTCACATTTATGTGAAATTTGTTGTTCCTATTAGTTTATGTGTAAGGCTATAAACATATGGTTATGCTAGAAATCCACTTTCACGATTACTTACCGTAATTATTATTTGTGCCCTGATAGGGCAAATATTTGAGTTAAATAAGAATACAATATACCTTAAACTAAATTTAAAAAAATATAAGTTTCAGTGTATATATATATATATATATATATATATATATATATATATATATATATATATATATACAATATTATTAAAAAAAGAAAAATATTAATACTGATTACAGTCGATTTAAACAAATGTAAATAATAAATCATGTATTTTAGTAAAACTTAAAAGTTCAACTGGGGGATGATGCAATTCAGAGCAACAAACGTACACAGCATTAAACAAGCAACAAACCGTGTAGCTGGACTGGCACAAATTTGTCATCTCCCAGCTACAGCAGCTACTACATAAAATAAAAAAGGTCCTTTTGAGGACGAAGCAAATTTCAAAAGAATATCGGAGACCATAATTGAAATATTATTTTTTATTAATATCTAATGACTTTTGGAATTTTTTCCAAGTATAAAACACAGTGTTATATAGTTCGATCTCACAAGCAATATAATGTAACAGGTCCACCAAATTGACGATTAAATTAATTAAATTAAATAAATGATAAATTATTTTAATGAAGAAACAGATACATTTAATTAAAATAAATACCGAACATTCAAATAATATTCGGAAATCATTGTAAATTAATAGCCAACAAGTATAGAGAAGTGGGCAGGCATATTTATTCCATTGCAGACCTCCTAGACGTAAAAAAAAATACCTAAGCATTGTTGTCGAGACAGATAAGGCAGACCTGTTCAGTCTGGTGTCGCATGGGACGAGTCTATCTAACAATCCAAAGGGGTGTCAGTGTGACACAATGTCGTGGTCGAGTCCAATATAGATGGGAGATGTCATTAGTTGAAAAAAGGATCACCAGAGGCACCACCAACCAGGGCCAAAAGCACATGGCATGGGCGGAAGTTTAATCTCTAACCCAATGTTATCGGTTATAACAGACAGAAACGGAGGAATGAAGCCACGCCACCTAGCATCGTTCACTCTTAGTCAGGTCTTCAAAGCAGACTCATGGAGGAAGATCATCTCCGTTGTTACCGCGGGTGTCCGCTTGATCTTAAAACCGCAAAATATAAAGAAAATGTATTAATCAAACAGTAAATAAAAATTCTTTTTTAATAATTAACCGCAATGGTCTAAATAAACATACGATGACCGGTTTGGAACAGTGATTACAGTTTAAATTAACTCAAGACCACGTGGAGTTTCAGCATCACAAGAAGAAAAATTTAAAGATAAGTTCTAGTTATTAACTAAATATCGTATGTTTCCAGTAATAAAAAAAAAAAAATAAAAAATAATTAAATTCATTTTTGTAGTATTGAAATTCATACAAAGAAAGTAAAAGAATGTAATAAATTAGCTTTTTCAAACAAGAGTCTTTATTCATTGTAATTTACAGCCTCACCGATTTACCCATAAAAAATGACCCTGAGATACTATAAATAATTTTAATTTACATAATATTTTATCAAATTAATAAAAAAACTTAATCTAATGTAACTCGAGAAGGAGAGAGGTTACAGTTTGGCGCCAACCACGTGGGGCTGTAAAGTGTTTTCAAAAAATGTTAAATTTATTTAAAGATAATTTTGTTTGAAACTTTTGAATTTTATTTTATTGAATTATTTTATTGAATTTTTAAAATAAAAAACTTGTTTATGTTTGAACTTATTGAATTCCAGTAAGCTAATCATGTCTAAAATAAATAATGATCAAATCACTGAGAATGACTCAGATGACTCAGACATTTCATTAAGTATAATTAAAGAAAAAGAAATAGATCAAAATAATAAACATAATATGGATAGGCCAAGTTCAAAGATGGAAAATACATTGGCAAATATAATGTTTTCATTGTCAAACATGAATAATAACGTTAACACTAAACTTGATAAGATTAATGTTAGGCTAGATAAAACAAATGTTAAAATTAAAGAAATGAATGATAACATGATAAAAATAAATGATGAAAACAATATGAGATTTAATGAACTCAGAAAAGATTTCAATGATAGGCCAAGTTCAAAAATGGAAAATACAGTATCTAATATAATGAATTTGTTGTCAAACATAAATACTAACGTTGATACTAAACTTGATAAGATTAATGTTAAGCTAGATCAGACAAATGTTAAACTTAAGAAAATGAATGATAACATGATAAAGATGAATGATGAAACCAATATGAGATTTAATGAACTCAGAAAAGACTTCTATGATAGGACGAGTCAGCTTGAAAATAACTTTGTCAATAAAATAGAAAAAGTAAAAATAGACTTTAATAAAGAAAGTGAAGTAAAGGAAAATAGCATTATGAATGAAGTAAATAATAAAGGTAGGGAACAGACTGTCAAAATAAATGATGTTGAGGACAGACTAGGTAAAATAAATAGAACACTGTTAGATAAATACATAGAATCAAATGTAAAACCAACTGAGGTAGTCAATGAATTAGACAATCAAATGAGTAGAGTCAATGATAGAGTAGCAGAGCGAATAGGACATCTATACACAATGATAGATGACAAAATAGAAAAAACTTTAACACTTTGTAACACTGACTTTGAGTGTAAAATAGATGACTTTAAATATTATGTTAAATGTTATGTTAATGAAAAACTAGAAATGATTAGAAACAGACTAGACAAATAGAGTGACTTCTTTGAGTTTGAAATGGATTTTATAAGCAAGTACTGGGGAATAGATAAACAAAGGGAATTTGAGAATGAATTGATGGGGGGTGGAAACTATGATTTAAACAAAGATGACATTGTTAAATATGTAATGAAGTACTATAATATCTTATGCTTTTCAGGCCACAAACATAAAAAAGAAAAAAAAGAGTCTTAGTAAAAAATAAACTAGTAGTCTCGGACAATCCCATTTGTATAGAAAACTAAATTGTAAAATTGACGGTTAAAAGAAAAATACCTAAAGATATCATAATAATAAACACATAGTAGTTGAAACAATGTAACATTAATAATAATATGAGATTTGTATAAAAAAAAATAAAATAAATAAATTCTAAAAGTGACTGTTAAAAGAAAAATACCTAAAGATGTCATAATAATAACACATGGTAGTTGAAACAATGTAACATTAATGATAATATGAGATATGTGAAGAAATAAGATGTATAACAGATTTGAATGTAACATTAATAATAATATGATACTTATGTTAGACTAAGATGAGGTAAGGAGATTTCTTGTAATACTTTGTTATTATAACTTGTTTATGTTGATATGACTCCATGATATACATTGTATGTATTCTTTTGAACTTATGTAATTCTTAATCATTTTAAGAATTTTGTAAAAGGTGATGAGCCAGTGATCAATAGTAGTACAATTCGGCACTAATCACAACCAGCCACATTCAAAATTCAAAATTAATCAACGCAAGTACACTATTTATCACAAAATGGCATGAATTTCAGTTTAAGCCTAAAGACATAGCTTAAAGTGACCTGTAGCATGACTGGCCTCATTACTAGAGTCATGTTGCAGACACCAATAGATTAGTAATTTAAAAAATACATTGAAAGAGGAGACCAAGATATTGTAAACATGTGATTACAACTCTTGATAGTAATTATTGTAATTGTCATTAGTGCAAAGAATAGTGATAGAAATCACAAGTAGACATGAGTAGAATGTATTTGCATATATGATTCATTACTGCAATATCGGTAATGAATAACCAGTAATGATTAATGGAAAACTTTGTAAATATAATAATGACAATTGATGTTAAATGTGTCAACTTTGAACATGCCAAAGCAGCATCAGTAAATGTATAGATAAGTGAAACTCTATGCACAAGCAATATGTATGTATACACAAATGAGTATAGGGAGGATAAATGATGATTAATCATGAGTATGTTTAAGTGTTTTGTAAATACTTTTTTCACTCCATTTAATTGTATATTGAATTGAAACCATTGTTATAACTAGTAACCAATAATTAAACCATGTTATATGTACTATTTAATAGAAAAGGTAATCAAAATGATATGTTCAGGTTAGATGATCTTGCCCTGAAACAAATTGACAAGTGCTGTATGGAAACTCAGTGACACAAATGGACACTCAGTGACACAAATGATACCGTGTGGACACTATAGGATGTGACAGTGTAAATGACCATAAGGTAACCGATGAACTGCTTCTTTAATATGAATCACTACAAGAGGAAGCAAGTGATCAGATTAAACAACATTTTATGGAAACATTATTTCCAGGAAACTTAAAACTCAATAATAAAAAATGAACTAGGAACTTAATATTTTATGCGTTGTCATAAAAAAGTGTTTGTATGACAAACTAAGTGGTATATAACAATGATCACTTGACTGTTATAACTTCATTAATAAGAAATAAGAAACTTGATCAAGAATAAATCAGTTTTTGAACTTTGATCATTTTTAAATTGGTTGCTACCAACAATCCATGTTTCCATGTGAAATATTTTTTTAAAATAATTTTGTATTTCTCCATTAATTAATGGAAAACATGTATACACATTCTGTCAAATCATAATCATGAATGACAAAATAACGTAAATAACTTTACAATTGAAAAGTTTTGATGTAAATAAAACAAAGTATTTACTATTTTATAATCACTTGTCAGAATAATGATAATACTATTTGAAGATGTTAAATAATGTTTTTAATCTGGTGAATATTTTTAAACTGTATTTAAATGAAATTTTATTTGTGTATGTTTTGAAATACTGTTGTTATTATTAAGTCAATTGTACCACATAAATAATGAGAAAAGGGTATGAATAACATTTAAATGTTTAACCAATGATGATGCAAAATTACAATTGTACTTGTTAACAATTCTCATATATTTTTTATCAGTATTCAATATTTGATTAAAAAAAAAAATAATAATTTAAATTTCATGAATTCATTGGAGCGTTTTTATAACTAACTACAAGATAATTAATATTAATGATAACTTGCATTAATGACAAAGAATCATTAAAAATGTCTTGTTGCAAATTAATAACAAATAATTTCAATGGTTTTTATATAGATGAAACTTAATAATGTAATTTAATGATTTATTGATTTTGTGATTAGTGATTTACATGAATTTGTTAGTATATAAAAAAAAAAAAAATCATGAATTGTTGATTACATGATTTGTTTGATTGGGATTTAGAATTACATTGTATATTAATAGATAGATTTAGTCCATTCTAGAAATAGTTAATATTGTAAAACTAAAACTTATCTGAACAATAACCGACAATTTAGGCGGAACATGTTAAAATTTAGATTTTTTGACTCGTGCTAACCGCACATCGCAAAAAATCGGAGGTTACTGTAACAGGTCCACCAAATTGACGATTAAATTAATTAAATTAAATAAATGATAAATTATTTTAATGAAGAAACAGATACATTTAATTAAAATAAATACCGAACATTCAAATAATATTCGGAAATCATTGTAAATTAATAGCCAACAAGTATAGAGAAGTGGGCAGGCATATTTATTCCATTGCAGACCTCCTAGACGTAAAAAAAAATACCTAAGCATTGTTGTCGAGACAGATAAGGCAGACCTGTTCAGTCTGGTGTCGCATGGGACGAGTCTATCTAACAATCCAAAGGGGTGTCAGTGTGACACAATGTAGTGGTCGAGTCCAATATAGATGGGAGATGTCATTAGTTGAAAAAAGGATCACCAGAGGCACCACCAACCAGGGCCAAAAGCACATGGCATGGGCGGAAGTTTAATCTCTAACCCAATGTTTTCGGTTATAACAGACAGAAACGGAGGAATGAAGCCACGCCACCTAGCATCGTTCACTCTTAGTCAGGTCTTCAAAGCAGACTCATGGAGGAAGATCATCTCCGTTGTTACCGCGGGTGTCCGCTTGATCTTAAAACCGCAAAATATAAAGAAAATGTATTAATCAAACAGTAAATAAAAATTCTTTTTTAATAATTAACTGCAATTGTCTAAATAAACATACGATGACCGGTTTGGAACAGTGATTACAGTTTAAATTAACTCAAGACCACGTGGAGTTTCAGCATCACAAGAAGAAAAATTTAAAGATAAGTTCTAGTTATTAACTAAATATCGTATGTTTCCAGTAAAAAAAAAAAAAAAAAAAAAAAAAAAAAAAAAAAAAAAAAATAAATTAATTTTTGTAGTATTGAAATTCATACAAAGAAAGTAAAAGAATGTAATAAATTAGCTTTTTCAAACAAGAGTCTTTATTCATTGTAATTTACAGCCTCACAGATTTACCCATAAAAAACGACCCTGAGATATTATAAATAATTTTAATTTGCATAATATTTTATCAAATTAATAAAAAAACTTAATCTAATGTAACTCGAGAAGGAGAGAGGTTACAATAATATTTCCACGTAGATTATTGTCTGACTACACAAAGTAATTTGACTTAATATTTTAAAAATGTAAATTTGTTGAATATAAGGAGGGTGGACTTATAAATTATCACATAACACGTCAATTTCCAGTTGCCACTTCTCAATACCTCGTACATATTGCTGGTGGGTTTTTGTACATTTAGCCCATTAAGGAAACATTACCTCCTAATGTGACTTTATATCTCACATTTCAAGATCTGTGGCGAGGAAAAGGGTTCAGAACATCTCAAGCCTAATCCGGGCCTATCATTAGTGCCTTTGTTAGGCAACAATTGGTTTCAATGGTCTCTTTCCTTTTAACATGGATTCATTCCTATTCTACCAGCATATCTCTGATGAGGCTAGCCCGTAATAAACGACAATCTAAAATTATAATTGGTAAATCATTAAGTGATTTAAAATTATATCAAGAGGTACAGTTTATGTATTTCATAATCATAATATATTTATAATAATAATACATAAGACGTAACGTAAATGTATATAATGACATATAACAAAAACATATACATTTAATCTATTTAATAAATACATTAAAGACAGATTTATAAATGAAAAATAGTAATAACTCAGGGTGATAACTAACAACTGTTGTATATATATATATATATATATATATATATATATATATATATATATATATATATATGATAAAATAATAATAACACAGAATGATTACTAACAACTATTGTGTATATATGATAAAATAGTAATAACACAGGATGATTACTAACAACTATACAACTATTGTGTATATATGATAAAATAGTAATAACACAGGAAGCTAACTAACAGCTATTTTGTATATATGATAAAATAGTAATAACACAGGATGATAAGTAACAACTATTGTGTATGTATGATACAATAGTAATAACACAGGATGCTAACAGCTATTGTGTATATATGATAAAATAGTAATAACACAGGATGATTACTAACAGCTATTGTGTATATATGATATAATATTAATAACACAGGATGATTACTAACAACTATTGTGTATATATGATAAAATAGTAATAACACAGGATTTTAACTAACAACTATTGTGTATATATGATACAATAGTAATAACACAGGATGGTTACTAACAGCTATTGTGTATATATGATACAATAGTAATAACACAGGATGGTTACTAACAGCTATTGTGTATATATGATACAATAGTAATAACACAGGATTTTAACTAACAACTATTGTGTATATATGATACAATAGTAATAACACAGGATGCTAACTAACAGCTATTGTGTATATATGATAAAATAGTAATAACACAGGATGATTACTAACAGCTATTGTGTATATATGATACAATAGTAATAACACATGATGGTTACTAACAACTATTGTGTATATATGATACAATAGTAATAACACAGGATGCTAACTAACAGCTATTGTGTATATATGATAAAATAGTAATAACACAGGATGATTACTAACAACTATTGTGTATATATGATAAAATAGTAATAACACAGGATGCTAACTAACAGCTATTGTGTATATATGATAAAATAGTAATAACATAGGATGATTACTAACAGCTATTGTGTATATATAATACAATAGTAATAACACAGAATGCTAACTAACAGCTATTGTGTATACATGATAAAGTAGTAATAACACAGGATGATTACTAACAGCTATTGTGTATATATGATACAATAGTAATAACACAGGATGCTAACTAACAGCTATTGTGTATATATGATACAATAGTAATAACACTGGATGCTAACTAACAGCTATTGTGTATATATGATAAAATAGTAATAACACAGGATGATTACTAACAACTATTGTGTATATATGATACAATAGTAATAACACAGGATGCTAACTAACAGCTATTGTGTATATATGATAAAATAGTTATAACACAGAATGATAACTAACAAATATTGTGTATATATGATAAAATATTAATAACACAGGATGATTACTAACAGTTATTATGTATATATGATAAAATAGTAATAACACAGTATGATAACTAACAGCTATTTTGTATATATGATAAAATAGTAATGACACAGGATGATAACTAACAGCTATTGTGTATATATGATAAAATAGTAATAACACAGGATAATTACTAACAACTATTGTGTATATATGATAAAATAGTAATAACACTGGATGCTAACTAACAGCTATTTTGTATATATGATAAAATAGTAATAACACAGGATGATTACTAACAACTATTGTGTTAATATGATACAATAGTAATAAAACAGTATGATTACTAACAACTATTGTGTATATATGATAAAATAGTAATAACACAGAATGATAACTAACAACTATTGTGTATATATTATAAAATAGTAATAACACAGAATGATTACTAACAGCTATTTTGTATATATTATAAAATAGTAATAACACAGAATGATAACTAACAACTATTGTGTATATATTATAAAATAGTAATAACACAGAATGATTACTAACAGCTATTGTGTATATATTATAAAATAGTAATAACACAGAATGATTACTAACAGCTATTTTGAATGTATGATAAAACAGTAATAAAACAGGATGATAATTAGCAACTATTGTGTTTATATGATAAAATAATTCGTATATTTTAAAAACATGTTCAAGATGTTATAATATTTTAATCTTCTAGCCATGGCCAATACTTTCGTATCAATAGGAAAATACATACAACTATAGTAAATACAAACAAGAAGAACTCACTGGACACCGTAATATATATATATATATATATATATATATATATATATATATATATATATATATATATATATATATATATATATATTATTAAATTTGTTTTCAATATTGAATATGATGTTTCCCTGGCTCTTTAGCTATTAATAAATGGCTCTTTCTAAGAGACAGACAGCCTTAGGCATTAATAACAATGACAACACTCGTTCATCTAAGTTGATCATTCTGATTCGTCCCACATATTCGCCCATATCTTGACGATCGGCGTCTCACTAATGAATATTGATTATTGAATTATAAAAATCATAATGATCCAAACTGTAAATGTATCTTGACTTATATATATTACCAGGTTAAGAAAAAACAGTAATAATTTAAATCTAACAATAAATGTTAAATGCTTAGGTTAATGTATGGAGGAGTAAGGAAAAATTGTTCATGAATAAAGTAACTGAAGAAATAAAGCACTGATATTTATACAATAGAGCCAGCTTATACACGTATGAAATATTTAAATATTGCTATATACCGGAATATTGAGTGCTACACAAGTGAGCATTATCTCAGAAGTCAGGAATAAATACTTCCTAATTTATCAGTTTACAATTGACAATAGTTATTAGGCTATTTTTTTAATTGTTGGGTCATAATTTTCGTCAGATTAAAAGAATTTTATAACTTACCAAAATAACAAAATACAAAAAACCTATCATAAAATGTACAGTAAATAAGTTATAATGGAAACCACAGTCCTTTACCCCCACGTTACTGCTACCTCCAACAGTAATGACATCACCAGGTGAACTAATACCAACTATTAAAACATATCAATATTAAGTTTGTACAAATTATGGGAGAAGGAGGGTATGTTTAAAATTTTACAAACAACAGGTTTTATAATCGTTTTTTACCAATAATTTTTAAGCACAAGCTGTAAGCTTCTCAAATGTTGTTCATAAAAATCAGTTGATCTTTTAACAGTCGCATATAATCTACGATATACTATATATTTATGAAAGCTTCTACGATAGATATTTTATAGAAATATTTACATTTTATTTCAAACAATGAGAAGTCCTTTTATAAACAACCATCGCATCGTTATAATGATCTCTGATGACACCACTGACCAACAGTGCAGGAGTAGTACATTAATATACTCCCTTTTACTGCTTTATTTATTGAATTATACTAATGGAAAATAATCAAAAAAACAATGGTTGATGTACTTAAAAAATTGGTGCGTGAATTATAATAGCATACATAAAGTTAAGTTTTGTTTTAGTACCAAGACCAAAGCTAGGCCTTACAACAAGGGTCGGGGTTACATATACAAGGGAAGCAATAGGATTATGGAGATTATAGCAGTTTGGTGGCCTCAGACCCGATACCCCTGTCTATAAGCGCGTTCGGCGGCCTCAGGCCCGATACCCCTGTCTATTCATACTGTGTACATGTCGCTTGATATTAATAAATTATAAATAAAAGTAAACCACATACGTACTGCATTTCTTTCATTTATAGTAACATATAGATGTGCGTAGCGTAGTGAATGTAGCTTTTTGAATGTATGCAATAATTAAGTATATATTGAAAATATTCAATGATTATCTATTAAAATACATCCTTCCTACTACAAATAGCCAATATTCTCATGTGGCTGTTGTTTTGTGGTTTATCAACCCATATTGCAAGCTAGTACACTGCGTGATAATCAGTAATGTTGTGTTACGAGGTTCCACTAAATAATGTACATTTTTTTAATCACTAAGTAGAGTGGATATGGCATCAGATACACATGAGGGTTCACATTTTTTTTTTAATCACTAAGAATAAATGAATAAATGAATTTATTCCATCATAATCAGTACAAAGTTATAATAATAAAACAACCCGGAATTGACTGACCACTTTTACGAGTAGTGTGGTCAGTATAGGCAACAAAATACAACAGGTTTCTTGTCAGAGTCCAGATTATAGTAGCATGTTGTTATCAGCCGGGCTGCTCTCCGTGGCGTCTACACCTAACACTGATAAGGCACATAACAGGACCTGCTATGCAAGACCGTACCTTCACTGCAATTCACAACTGATGCACTTCACTACAATACTAATAAACACTAATAAACACAAACAATTCACTTCAGCCTAGTATAAAAATATTTACAATTTCTTATTTCAATTATTACAAAATTTTACCAAAAATAAAACCAAAATACATAATACCATTACAATACAACTATAAAACACAAATAAACAGAGAACACATCTTCATTTTTAACTGTAGAATAAGTTACAATTTTCATTTAGTAATAGAAAAGCTTTTAAATTAGTACAAAATTTTCTAACGTTAACTGAAATTTTAATTTCAAAAGGCAACTTGTTGAAACATTTTGGACCATTATACAGAAATGAATGCTTCAATACGGACTTGTTAATCTTAGGAGTTCTAAACATTCTCCGGACTATGCTTCTGGTACCGTAATTTAGGTCCGTTGTACCCAAATTACCACTTTTAGTGTAAAAAAGTCTGAGGACTTTATAAACAAACAAATGTTGTAATGGTAATATTTTCAATTGAACGAAAATCGGAAATGAGCTGTCTCGTATTCTCTTGTGTGTAATTATTCTCATAAAATGATTCTGCACCACTCTTAATCTCTCTATTAAATATTTAAAAGTCCCACCCCAGCACACAACTCCATACTGAAGTCTTGAATTTACTAGGGCAAAGTACAGAGTTCTTAACAAACTTTCATCACAGAAATTTCGCAAAAAATAAAATTTTCTCGTAATCGCTTTAAGTTTGTTTTGCAGTACAGTTATGTGCTTCTCCCATGACAATTTTGAATCAAAAATTACTCCAAGATATTTGAAATTTTCTTCTTTTGTTATATATTTACAATTACATAGATCTTCCGTATTTTTCGCACAGTTAATCTCATGAAATTTAAAGTCACGGTTAAAGCCAAAATCTTTAAAATCAAAATTCACATACTTTGTTTTATCAACATTAACTGACATTTTGTTCAATTCGCACCATCGTTTCAAAATAAAAAGATCTTGATCAATTTGGTTCCAGATGGTTTGTGCATGTGTTTGGGAATAGAAAAAAGCTATGTCATCAGCGAAAGCACTTGCCTTCCCATTAAAATTCTGCTCTAATAAATCATTAATAAAAATCAGAAACAGAGTAGCAGAGATGACACTGCCCTGCGGCACACCTGTTGTGACTGGCAGCGGTGCGCTGACAGATTGTCCAACTCGCACTCGCTGTTCCCGCCCAGTGAGGAAGCTACGGAACCAGCTCAAGGCTACGCCCCGCACTCCCACCGCCTCCAGTTTTAGTAATAGAATTTTGTGATCTACCAAATCAAACGCCTTTTTAAAGTCTATAGACCTGTAGATTTTTTACCGTCATTTAAGCTGGAATATATCATATCTGTAACATTAATAAGGGCATCCTCAGTTGATCTACCCTCCCTGAAGCCATACTGATTCATACTAAAAAACTGTATAGGCCTACTATTTAAATAACCGAGTAATCTTATTTTCATTAATTTCTCGAATATTTTGGAAAATACTGAGAGCAAACTAATAGGGCGGAGATTGTCCAATTTTATAGACGTATTCTTTTTGTAAATTGGCACAACTACACTTGATTTTAATTGTTTTGGAAATTCACCTGTAGAGAAGCTTAAATTTATAAGCTTAGCAAGAACAGGAGATATTACGTGAGCAACACTAACGTTATCAAAACCTGATGACTTTTTATTTTTTAAATTTTTAATGATTGTTAATACTTCATTTTCGTTCGTTGGAAGGATAAAAAAGGAAGACAGCCTTGGTGTTAAATTGAGTTCATTGACTGCATTTGACGATTGGCTAGACTGTACTTCGATAAGGTAATTGTTAATTGTGTCGGCTACTGCATACGAATCAGATAAGATCACTCCGTTATCTAATTCTATTTTGTCAACAGATTTCTTAGAATTTGACCCACTCAGAGTATTTACAATTTTCCATTGAAGAGATGAATCTCCTTTTGCTTCATTAATTTTTTTAGAATAATAATTATTTTTCGTCTCGTTAATTTCTATTTTTAATCTACTACAGTATCTATTGTAAAATTCAGAAAAGCTTCTATCATACGGTCTATTTTTATAAATGTTATACAATTTGTGTTTTCTTTTTATTTTATCTAGTAACTTGGTGTTAATCCAAGGACTGATTAACCTAGCTTTCTGAAGTTTACAAAACCTCAAATTTTGACATTTTTTGCAATTATCAATTATATTACTTAATATACTCAAAAAATAACTGAAATTTGTACTAACATTATCTGATGCATAACATACACTCCAATTTACAGAACTTATTTTTAACATCACCTTTTCAAAATCAACAATGGCAGCAACATTAGTTTTGTTCTGGATATTGCAATTATTACTAGACTGATTTTGTAATTGGTTAAAATCTATTCTTAAGCCTAACATACAATGATCTGTCAAACCTATGTCGAAAACTGCACTCTTAAATATGGAAGTATTACGGTGCCTAATAAAAATGTGATCTATACAAGTTTGGGAATTAGTAGTTATTCTAGTTGGGGAGTCTATAAACTGAACAAAACCATTACTGTTTAACATACTTAAATAACTATGTGAACTTGGCGTATTGTCTATTATATTAATGTTAACATCTCCAATAAGGATAGTACTGTTAGGAATGGATTCTAACTTATTACCTAATTCCACAACAAAATCATTTTCAGAATAACTGTGCAATCTATAAATACAAAAGATATTAAAAAACAATTCCTGATATTTGATTTTTAAAAGTAAAGTATCAGCTGTGGTACAATTTAAATTTAAATTTAACACAGTAATATCGGCTAAAACATAACATAAAATTCCTCCTGATCTAAAGTTATTATTACAGTAGTGGAAAACATTGTACCCCGGAATGTTATAAAGTTCAACTTCGTCACTGCCAATCCATATTTCGCTCATGATTATAAAACTTATCCGATGTTTGATTTGATTTAAAACCAGCAAAAAACTATCAAAATTTTGTTGCATACTTCTTATGTTCGCATAGATTAAATTTTGGCTTAAATTATTCTGTGAAATAAAAAAACTATTGAAATCTATCTGATCTGAGTTTGTTGTTGTTTGCATATAATTATAGTAGGTAATTTAATATAACGAACATGCCTAGGCATTTTAAGATGTGACTTACAGGTTTAACTGAGAACTTACAGGTCTAACTGAGTTTTTCCATGTCCTCATAAGTGTTGATCTTTTTCACTGGCTGACCCTCGGCTTTCCTGGCGAAGAATTTTCCGTCCCGGCACCAGACGAATTTGTAGTCGAGTTCTCTTCCCTTCTGTTTGAGCTTGGACAGGAACTGCTTATTTTCCGGCGAGAGATGGTCGTTGACAAACACACGTTGAGCTGGGAAGTGCTGGTTGATATCTCGAGCTGTCAGATTCTTCTTCTGCCGGAACTTTGCTATCCACTGCTCCTTGATCCACCTGGCCGTGAACTGGACGATAACAGATGGTTCCCAGACGTTTCTGTATGACGGTACACGGTGTACAGCGGCGATGTCCGTCTTCTTCACCTCCACTCCAAGGGCCGCTCCCACATCCGTCAACACGTCAGTGATGTTCTCCCCTCTCGACTCCGGAACACCGCTGATTTCAATGTTATTCACCCTCGTGTATTGTTCCAAGTTCCGCATCCTCTCTCGTAGTCCCACAACTTCATTGGTTAAAGCCTGGTTACTCGCCTTCAGCGCCTGATTCTCACTCTGTACTTCTGCAAGTTTCTTCTTAATGTCCTCCATCAATACGTTAGAGGCGTCCAACATGTTGGAAACATACTGCACGGATGTTGAAAGATCGGCTATTTCAGCCTTAAAAGAAGACATTTCACTAAACACGTCCTTTTTTAAGCCTTCCATTACCTTGACAAGGAAGTCCTTCATGATGGGATCAGACGTTGACACATTCGACTTCACACTTCCATGATTAGATGTTTTACCCCTACATGAAACACATCTCCAGTCCTTCGTAGATCGCTTTATTTTTTCCTCGCTTTCGTTTTTAACACAGTGAAGATGAAAACAAATTTCACATACAGTGCACTTTATGCTGCTAGTATCACTACATTCGTTTCCGCAGACGCCACAGAGTGCCATTTCACAATAAATTAATAAAAACCACTATTCGACAAACTGAAACACGCACAGCGCGTATAGAACTCGAGCACGTGGTAGTGACCTTGAGTAGAAACGAGCACTGCACGGAGAGCTGTTGTCGGCTCGGCTGACTGAGCTGGACTGAAGATTGGATATGACATCGGATACACATGAGGGTTCACATTTTTTTTATCACTAAGAAGAGTGGATATGACATCGGATACACATGAGGGTTCACATTTTTTTTTTATCACTAAGAAGAGTGGATATGCCATTGGATACACGTGAGGGTTTCTAAAGTGCCATAACAAAGCAATCTAGGCTAATTAGTTCCCAAAACTTCGTAACTTAAATAATTGAACTATGGTAGACTATAACCAAATGCACTCATAACTTTCAAACAAACTTAGTTAAAGGTGACTTCCGCAAAAAAAAAAAAAAAAAAAACCTCTCTGTGGCAAATTGTTAACTAAATAACATATTAACTAGTTAAATCCATACCTATAAAAGGCAAATACCACTGACTCATTCACTCATCGCTGTAACTAAAAAAGTACTAAGCCTACGAGGCTGAAACTTTGTAGAGTCAAAGGTCTTATGTTGTAGATGTGCAATAAGAAGGAATTTTGAAACATTCTTAGTAAATCGAAGATGGCAGCTTTATTAGTACCAAACATTTTAAAAGCCAAAAACAGTGTTTCTCCAATTGGTCTGTAGCGGCTAAATGAACGGTTCTACAGCAAAATTAACCATTTTCTGAACCAGATTTGAGACGATCTTCAACTTTGGTCCTATGACTTTTTGATCTATCTCACCTCCTTTATCCTTAAGTAGAGCATATTTTTAATTTGTGTAATTTTGAATACCAATGTAAATCAAATTGGTTAATTAACGGTTCTAAGAGTAGACATATAGATTTTTCTAGACCATAAACTTTGATATCTAGGAGAAAATACTGTATTCAATGGGAAAATATACAATTTAATCTGAACACATGTATAGCCAGGTCATAGGACATGTCCAAACAAACATAATTCATATGTTCAAAATTGTATATAAATTTGATATGGTGTAATATGATGGCTTACTATACATTTCGATTATATAATCAACATTGTGATTATATTTGTTCTGTGATTATGACCGTCGAAGCAGGTGGGTATATCTAGTATATTATGACCGTCGGAGCAGGTGGGTATATCTAGTATATTATGACCGTCGAAGCAGGTGGGTATATCTAGTATATTATGACCGTCGAAGCAGGTGTGTATATCTAGTATATTATGATCGTCGAAGCAGGTGGGTATATCTAGTATATTATGACCGTTGAAGCAGGTGGGTATATCTAGTATATTATGACCGTCGAAGCAGGTGGGTATATCTAGTATATTATGACCGTCGAAGCAGGTGGGTATATCTAGTATATTATGACCGTCGAAGCAGGTGGGTATATCTAGTATATTATGACCGTCGAAGCAGGTGGGCATATCTAGTATATTATAACCATCGAAGCAGGTGGGCATATCTAGTATATTATGACCGTCGAAGCAGGTGGGCATATCTAGTATATTATGACCGTCGAAGCAGGTGGGCATATCTAGTATATTATATTTCTCATTTGTTATTTATTATATTACTGTATTTATTATTACTTTTAGGATAAAGCATGTCACTGTTGGAAATATTTTTAGTTATTTATTTAACTTATCTATTAATAAGAGTAATATTATGGTTTATATTATGTGCATGAAGTGAGCTCAAGAAACCCCAGCATGAACTTTAAGAATAAATTGAACAGCTTTAGTGTAATTGGTTTTGTAAACTGTTCTAAAGCATGCAAATAAAATAAAATAAAAATAAAAATTATGACCGTCGAAGCAGGTAGGCATATCTAGTATATTATGACCGTCGAAGCAGGTGGGCATATCTAGTATATTATGACCGTCGAAGCGGGTGGGCATATCTAGTATATTATGACCGTCGAAGCGGGTGGGTATATCTAGTATATTATGACCGTCGAAGTGGGTAGTATATTATGACCGTCGAAGCGGGTGGGTGTAACCTTTGTCTTCCTCTACTTTTTTTGGGTTACATTAAATTCATATTTTCAATTAATTTAATAAAATTAATTGGTATTAGAATGATTGACTTTGAATACTTTGTTATTACTTTGGATAACAATCTATAATTTGCATCCTTTATGAGGTTCTTAGCTTAAATTGATCATTCTTTATACTCTTATTTTTTAAATAGTAAAAAATATATTTTAATTTAGAACATGATTATTTCTTAAGTTTCTCAGGGTCTATTAGGTAAATTGGTGAGACTGTATGATTCAATGAAACAAGGCAGTTATGCTTTTACAATATTACTTTAATCACATGTTTTCAAAACAAAAAAAAATCATTATTTAATTCATTCAAAATCTGACAATAGATATTCAAAATTCTAACCTATTTCATTTAGTGAAAATATATTGAAATTTACAGTCTTATATTAAATATAAAACTAAACTTATCTGTATAACTTTATAGATGAGTCCAAGCTATTAGCTGTAGCCCGATTTTTTTACTTTACGCAAGGTAATTACTAAATTAAAACGCACAATCTAGAAAATTTTGAAAAGCAAACTTGTTTTATATCACTACATCATGATCTATAGTATGACTTTATTACTTAAGTTATTGTCTACCACGAGGTTTACAAAGTTCGAACTAGTAGAACATGTTTTAGGTCTTATTGACAGAGATGGACTGGGCTGAGAAGCGTCTCCTAACCGTAGGGCTTGATTTCTCTCCCCTACTCTTTCTTCCGATATATTTTTTCGTTTTAGTTCAAGAGTTTGGCTATTTCCGCCCGCACCATGAGGTTGCTGTCTGTCCTGTGCTGCCATCTACGGACATATTTCTAACTACGTTCCCCGTTCTGATTGGTCCCTTTCAAAACTCGTCCTCTGAATCGTTTAATTTACTTGGATCCGGGGTGGGGACGATGGAAAATTCCAACCGACATGTTGACACTTGTCACACGCCACCCTGTCCTATTTATGATTATAATTCTCAGAAGGACTCCACCCATGTCTGGTTTATAACAAAGACAGAGTTGTATTTTGTTTACTCCAGATGTTTCTGTTTGCTTTCCTATCTGACTTGCAGCAATTCTCTAATATTATTTGAACCTTCGTGGTTTATTCACATTAAATATATCCCTTTCTTTTACGTAATAATTTATTATCTATTTAAATTAATTAATTCATCTATCAATTTGGTGGACCTGTTACATGGGTATATCTAGTATATTATGACCGTCGAAGTGGGTGGGTATATCTAGTATATTATGACCGTCGAAGCAGGTGGGCATATCTAGTATATTATAACCGTCGAAGCAGGTGGGTAT
This sequence comes from Stictocephala bisonia, assembly GCA_035578905.1. Lineage (NCBI taxonomy): Eukaryota > Metazoa > Arthropoda > Insecta > Hemiptera > Membracidae > Stictocephala > Stictocephala bisonia. The sequence continues at coordinate 139,851 of JAQJVL010000398.1, read as the reverse complement.
ATCTAGTATATTATGACCGTCGAAGCAGGTGGGTATATCTAGTATATTATGACCGTCGAAGCAGGTGTGTATATCTAGTATATTATGACCGTCGAAGCAGGTGTGTATATCTAGTATATTATGACCGTCGAAGCAGGTGTGTATATCTAGTATATTATGACCGTCGAAGCAGGTGGGTATATCTAGTATATTATGACCGTCGAAGCAGGTGGGTATATCTAGTATATTATGACCGTCGAAGCAGGTGGGTATATCTAGTATATTATGACCGTCGAAGCAGGTGGGTATATCTAGTATATTATGACCGTCGAAGCTAGTGGGTATATCTAGTATATTATGACCGTCGAAGCAGGTGGTTATATCTAGTATATTATGACCGTCGAAGCAGGTGGGTATATCTAGTATATTATGACCGTCGAAGCAGGTGGGTATATCTAGTATATTATGACCGTCGAAGCAGGTGGGCATATCTAGTATATTATAACCGTCGAAGCAGGTGGGTATATCTAGTATATTATGACCGTCGAAGCAGGTGTGTATATCTAGTATATTATGACCGTCGAAGCAGGTGTGTATATCTAGTATATTATGACCGTCGAAGCAGGTGGGTATATCTAGTATATTATGACCGTCGAAGCAGGTGGGTATATCTAGTATATTATGACCGTCGAAGCAGGTGGGTATATCTAGTATATTATGACCGTCGAAGCTAGTGGGTATATCTAGTATATTATGACCGTCGAAGCAGGTGGTTATATCTAGTATATTATGACCGTCGAAGCAGGTGGGTATATCTAGTATATTATGACCGTCGAAGCAGGTGGGTATATCTAGTATATTATGACCGTCGAAGCAGGTGGGTATATCTAGTATATTATGACCGTCGAAGCAGGCGGGTATATCTAGTATATTATGACCGTCGAAGCAGGCGGGTATATCTGGTATATTATGACCGTCGAAGCAGGCGGGTATATCTAGTATATTATGACCGTCGAAGCAGGCGGGTATATCTAGTATATTATGACCGTCGAAGCAGGCGGGTATATCTAGTATATTATGACCGTCGAAGCAGGTGGGTATATCTAGTATATTATGACCGTCGAAGCTAGTGGGTATATCTAGTATATTATGACCGTCGAAGCAGGTGGTTATATCTAGTATATTATGACCGTCGAAGCAGGTGGGTATATCTAGTATATTATGACCGTCGAAGCAGGTGGGTATATCTAGTATATTATGACCGTCGAAGCAGGTGGGTATATCTAGTATATTATGACCGTCGAAGCAGGCGGGTATATCTAGTATATTATGACCGTCGAAGCAGGCGGGTATATCTGGTATATTATGACCGTCGAAGCAGGCGGGTATATCTAGTATATTATGACCGTTGAAGCAGGCGGGTATATCTAGTATATTATGACCGTCGAAGCAGGTGGGCATATCTAGTATATTATGACCGTCGAAGCAGGTGGGCATATCTAGTATATTATGACCGTCGAAGCAGGTGGGGATATCTAGTATATTATGACCGTCGAAGCAGGTGGGCATATCTAGTATATTATGACCGTCGAAGCAGGTGGGCATATCTAGTATATTATGACCGTCGAAGCAGGTGGGCATATCTAGTATATTATGACCGTCGAAGCAGGTGGGTATATCTAGTATATTATGACCGTCGAAGCAGGTGGGTATATCTAGTATATTATGACCGTCGAAGCAGGTGGGTATATCTAGTATATTATGACCGTCGAAGCAGGTGGGTATATCTAGTATATTATGACCGTCGAAGCAGGTGGGTATATCTAGTATATTATGACCGTCGAAGCAGGTGGGTATATTTAGTATACTATGACCGTCGAAGCAGGTGTGTATATCTAGTATATTATGACCGTCGAAGCAGGTGGGTATATCTAGTATATTATGACCGTCGAAGCAGGCGGGTATATCTAGTATATTATGACCGTCGAAGCAGGCGGGTATATCTAGTATATTATGACCGTCGAAGCAGGCGGGTATATCTAGTATATTATGACCGTCGAAGCAGGCGGGTATATCTAGTATATTATGACCGTCGAAGCAGGCGGGTATATCTAGTATATTATGACCGTCGAAGCAGGCGGGTATATCTAGTATATTATGACCGTCGAAGCAGGTGGGTATATCTAGTATATTATGACCGTCGAAGCAGGTGGGTATATCTAGTATATTATGACCGTCGAAGCAGGTGGGCATATCTAGTATATTATGACCGTCGAAGCAGGTGGGCATATCTAGTATATTATGACCGTCGAAGCAGGTGGGCATATCTAGTATATTATGACCGTCGAAGCAGTTGGGCATATCTAGTATATTATGACCGTCGAAGCAGGTGGGCATATCTAGTATATTATGACCGTCGAAGCAGGTGGGCATATCTAGTATATTATGACCGTCGAAGCAGGTGGGCATATCTAGTATATTATGACCGTCGAAGCAGGTGGGCATATCTAGTATATTATGACCGTCGAAGCAGGTGGGCATATCTAGTATATTATGACCGTCGAAGCAGGTGGGCATATCTAGTATATTATGACCGTCGAAGCAGGTGGGCATATCTAGTATATTATGACCGTCGAAGCAGGTGGGCATATCTAGTATATTATGACCGTCGAAGCAGGTGGTTATATCTAGTATATTATGACCGTCGAAGCAGGTGGGTATATGTATTATATTATAATTTATGCTAATCTCATTTATCCTATTTTAAATATAACTGACATACAACTGCACATTATGGACCTATGGAAGTAATATGATGGGGACGACTGAAACAGTTCGTTAATGAATATAATACTAAAATCCTTACTTTGAGTATTTTTGTACTCCAATTAGCGGACAATTACTTTCGAAAAAAATTCCAATTGGATAAATGAATTATATGGTATGCATTTATTTTTCTCTATGAAGAAGTATTAAATTAAATATTTTTGTAATAACGTACATGCAGGTTGATTGATACAATGCCTGTACATCTATGTTTAAACATTTAATACACATTTGTACGTAAAAATAAACCAGGATTTTCTGCGTAAATATCAGTATTATTAATATTATTTAAAAAACTACAAAAGATAAATATTGTAAATTATTTTATCTAAAATCAAAATAAGGAGGAAAACTATTTTTATTCAAAATAATACTTTGTGTTCTTAGTATCATGGTGCAACATTTCAATAAATACAAGTTTGTTTGTAATTTAATATGTTTTCCTTTCCCTGCGATATTATAATCGTAAACATGATATATTATTAATCGTTAATATGATAACTAAAAGCATCAGTTTGAAAATAGGAGTTGGAAATTCAGTATAAATACTTAGGGTGAAAAAAGCTCAGTTAAAAAAAGATAAAATTATAGATAGGCTATATAAATAAAAGTAACTTTTGTGAGTTAGAATGTTGAAATGTATTTTTCTAATTGAAAGGAGCGCAGACAAATCTTGCGATATTCTGATCCTACGCCGGAAACCAACAGTTCTTCCGGTAGTACTGTAGCATCCACTTTATATTTTACAATCAAGGAAACATATCCGTTTTTATTTTTCTAAAATTAACTTTTCAATTACTTAAATTCAGGTGTTTTACAATATTTTTATTGTAGAAATTGAGGCACTTAAGTTTGAAGCAACTCACGTGTTATAATAAGTCGGTTATTGAAGTGTTTATAATCATTCATCAAGCGGATTCTGAGAATAATTAGAACATTTCAAACGTAATTTACGTAATTCATATCATAATCAATCTAACAAATATAAGTTTATATATTTGACTGGCTATGCTTAATTGATATCACCTTAATTTTACTATTTGGAGGAAATTTCAAATTATTTATCACAGAAACCATACACTTACATACTCATTCATCCGGATTAAAACGTTTTACGTAACACGTACCTTTTGCTTAGGCTACTTAAAAATGTTGCTATTATGCACATGTAGTTTATAGAGCTAGAAAAAACACAATTCTATAAAATTCATTAGTGTTTGGAGGTTATCTATTATGATCACTAGAAAACTAACTTTAAGAGTTAAAATTAGTGACACGATCAAAAATATTATTATATAAGGTTTAGTATATTAATTTTGATCATTGTTTAAATTTGGGGTGTTATGAACTAAAAGTTTTTAACAATGAACAAATAGTTTTCATTATCCTACTTATTCGACTAATTCTAAATGTTTATGAAAAATAAATGAATAAAATTAAAAAAAAACTTAGTCTTGTCTATTTAAACAATATTTGAAATTCCAACACTGTTTGGAAGCTTGAGTGCTCTAGTATAGCCTACATAAACAAACTAGTATTTAATGTAAATACATTTTCTGAAAGTTAGACAGTTTAAAAAAAAATATTTAGTAAACATGATTTTGAAAAAGTCAAATTGCTCAAAATATTTTGTTCTGTTTTTACAAATTAACTAATGTTTACAATTTAATTGCAAGCTTTTTCTCCTCAATATTTTGGTATTAGTTGTTAAATACAATTAACAAGAGTTGTTTTCAGCTGTTCTACGTAATAACAGCTGTGTAAACGTTAATTACAATGCTTCTTCTTATTATTGTGAGAATTGTACTTCTACGTCTAAAACCTATTACGTAATAGGCAAGAGAAGATCTTTATTAAGGCAACACATTCTTTTTTTAGAACAAATTACGTTTTGAAATTTTACGCCTTTTCCGTCAGGTGGGAAGAACTAACCTAGAGTCATCCCGAACCCTGCAAAACTCTATCGCCACTAAAATTGTATAAAACTAAACTATTATTATGGATCCTATATATACATATATACCCAAATATCATCAACAACGTATTTTAAGAAGATTAACTACAATATGGCTGCTATAAGGTTTCAACGTTACAAAATCATTCTTTTAGTGAACAGAATTTCCGGCATCATGAAAAAATATTTATTGGAATCACTTTGTGCTAATGATTGTAAACAAAAAAGAGTTTAAAATCGTGTTTTCCACCAAATTTTACTTTAATAATGTAATTTTTGCATTGGAAATTCCAACTTGTCCAAAAAATAAAATACGTTACAATGAAAAAAATACAATTTCTATAAAACATGGCAATGCATTCCTTCATGTAAAAACATTTTTGAGCAATTTATAGATATTTAGTACCTATAGTTACAATAACACTATATACATCAATGGAAGCACAATCACTTTTACGTCAGTTCTAAGAACTTGCAAAATAATTCACTGACTTAACATAAAATCATGAACTGAATAAAAATTTATAACATGTTTAGAGATTTCAGATAAATGTCAACTATATTATGTTGTTTAGTGATGTCCTTAGGGCGCCTATTGACTACTTTGACAATAACATTTTAGAGGGTACGTAAAAATATTAACTAAGGCTGTGAATTAGGAGTTAACATTTTCCCCCTCATCTAGTCTTGGTTCCCAAGAATGTAATGGTTTGTTTGAATATGAGTTTAACATCATGCTATAACACCAATCTATTACACTCTATGTTGATATATTCTCTACTATAAAACTTATCATTAATATGAGTTTAACATCATGCTATAACACCAGTCTATTACACTCTATGTTGATATATTCTCTACTATAAAACTTATCATTAATATGAGTTTAACATCATGCTATAACACCAGTCTATTACACTCTATGTTGATATATTCTCTACTATAAAACTTATCATTAATATGAGTTTAACATCATGCTATAACACCAGTCTATTACACTCTATGTTGATATATTCTCTACTATAAAACTTATCATTAATATGAGTTTAACATCATGCTATAGCACCAGTCTATTACACTCTATGTTGATATATTCTCTACTATAAAACTTATCATTAATATGAGTTTAACATCATGCTATAACACCAGTCTATTACACTCTATGTTGATATATTCTCTACTATAAAACTTATCATTAATATGAGTTTAACATCATGCTATAACACCAGTCTATTACACTCTATGTTGATATATTCTCTACTATAAAACTTATCATTAATATGAGTTTAACATCATGCTATAACACCAGTCTATTACACTCTATGTTGATATATTCTCTACTATAAAACTTATCATTAATATGAGTTTAACATCATGCTATAACACCAGTCTATTACACTCTATGTTGATATATTCTCTACTATAAAACTTATCATTAATATGAGTTTAACATCATGCTATAACACCAGTCTATTACACTCTATGTTGATATATTCTCTACTATAAAACTTATCATTAATATGAGTTTAACATCATGCTATAACACCAGTCTATTACACTCTATGTTGATATATTCTCTACTATAAAACTTATCATTAATATGAGTTTAACATCATGCTATAGCACCAGTCTATTACACTCTATGTTGATATATTCTCTACTATAAAACTTATCATTAATATGAGTTTAACATCATGCTATAACACCAGTCTATTACACTCTATGTTTATATATTCTCTACTATAAAACTTATCATTAATATGAGTTTACCATCATGCTATAACACCAGTCTATTACACTCTATGTTTATATATTCTCTACTATAAAACTTATCATTAATATGAGTTTAACATCATGCTATAACACCAGTCTATTACACTCTATGTTGATATATTCTCTACTATAAAACTTATCATTAATATGAGTTTAACATCATGCTATAACACCAGTCTATTACACTCTATGTTGATATATTCTCTACTATAAAACTTATCATTAATATGAGTTTAACATCATGCTATAACACCAGTCTATTACACTCTATGTTGATATATTCTCTACTATAAAACTTATCATTAATATGAGTTTAACATCATGCTATAACACCAGTCTATTACACTCTATGTTGATATATTCTCTACTATAAAACTTATCATTAATATGAGTTTAACATCATGCTATAACACCAGTCTATTACACTCTATGTTGATATATTCTCTACTATAAAACTTATCATTAATATGAGTTTAACATCATGCTATAACACCAGTCTATTACACTCTATGTTGATATATTCTCTACTATAAAACTTATCATTAATATGAGTTTAACATCATGCTATAACACCAGTCTATTACACTCTATGTTGATATATTCTCTACTATAAAACTTATCATTAATATGAGTTTAACATCATGCTATAACACCAGTCTATTACACTCTATGTTGATATATTCTCTACTATAAAACTTATCATTAATATGAGTTTAACATCATGCTATAGCACCAGTCTATTACACTCTATGTTGATATATTCTCTACTATAAAACTTATCATTAATATGAGTTTAACATCATGCTATAGCACCAGTCTATTACACTCTATGTTGATATATTCTCTACTATAAAACTTATCATTAATATGAGTTTAACATCATGCTATAACACCAGTCTATTACACTCTATGTTGATATATTCTCTACTATAAAACTTATCATTAATATGAGTTTAACATCATGCTATAACACCAGTCTATTACACTCTATGTTGATATATTCTCTACTATAAAACTTATCATTAATATGAGTTTAACATCATGCTATAACACCAGTCTATTACACTCTATGTTGATATATTCTCTACTATAAAACTTATCATTAATATGAGTTTAACATCATGCTATAGCACCAGTCTATTACACTCTATGTTGATATATTCTCTACTATAAAACTTATCATTAATATGAGTTTAACATCATGCTATAACACCAGTCTATTACACTCTATGTTGATATATTCTCTACTATAAAACTTATCATTAATATGAGTTTAACATCATGCTATAACACCAGTCTATTACACTCTATGTTGATATATTCTCTACTATAAAACTTATCATTAATATGAGTTTAACATCATGCTATAACACCAGTCTATTACACTCTATGTTGATATATTCTCTACTATAAAACTTATCATTAATATGAGTTTAACATCATGCTATAACACCAGTCTATTACATTCTATGTTGATATATTCTCTACTATAAAACTTATCATTAATATGAGTTTAACATCATGATATAACACCAGTCTATTACACTCTATGTTGATATATTCTCTACTATAAAACTTATCATTAATATGAGTTTAACATCATGCTATAGCACCAGTCTATTACACTCTATGTTGATATATTCTCTACTATAAAACTTATCAATAATCGTGTCAGTTTAACATCATACTATAACACCAGTCTATTACACTCTATGTTGATATATTCTCTACTATAAAACTTATCATTAATTGTGTCAGTTTAACATCATGCTATAACACCAGTCTATTACACTCTATGTTGATATATTCTCTACTATAAAACTTATCATTAATATGAGTTTACCATCATGCTATAACACCAGTCTATTACACTCTATGTTTATATATTCTCTACTATAAAACTTATCATTAATATGAGTTTAACATCATGCTATAACACCAGTCTATTACACTCTATGTTGATATATTTTCTACTATAAAACTTATCATTAATCGTGTCAGTTTAACATCATGCTATAACACCAGTCTATTACACTCTATGTTGATATATTCTCTACTATAAAACTTATCATTAATCGTGTCAGTTAAAACAACCTATACATCTATAAATCAATACATTTAATATCAGAATATAATGTTTGACTTAAGAGCTGTAACAATAATGTTGTTTGTGTATATTATTATACTATTTAAGTAAAGTGAATATAAGCATTTCTTAAAACTTTTCTCACAGAACAATTCTGCATACAAACTATATCATAGAAACATAATTACATTGATAATAAATAAATATAAAACAAGTTTAAGGTATTTAACTTTCTTTAAATAATGCCATTTAACGGAACAAAGTGTTTTGTTCTGAAATTACATCTAGTGTCAGACATTGTAAATTTTGCAATTTATATGTATTATTTAAAAAGTTTTATAGTAAAGAAGAGACATGATAGAAAGAAGATTGGAGAAGATAAATTTTAGTTTCACTCCTAACAAACCTTCCACTTTCTTCCTTAATTAATCCTGTCAATGAGACGTAATTCAGGAGTAATATTATTTTAAAATGATGAAAATGAAACCAGCTTGTTCCAAAAATTATATTCTTTAGTATATATGATGGCAAGCAATCTCAGGAATAGATAGGAATAGATTTACACATAAGTTTTTGTGTAAATTATCCTTATTTGTAGCGAAACAATGACTAATATGAGGTCTAAATTTGATGCTCTTTTTGTCATTCATTATTATGGAAACAATCATGTTTGTCATTTGTAATGGCAAATTAAAGCTTCAGTATGAAGGAATACACGTGCATGCAAAAATGTACTGTATATACTATGCAATCATGTGTACTTTTAAATACAAATATATCATAATAGTAAAATGATGGGTACCTGGGAATAGTTGCTTCAGAGCCAATTAAAATGATTATAAAAAACGTTTCATGGTGATTTAAACGACCCAAAAACTATGTAAGAAAATAATATTAATAAATTATAAAAATAAAATATAAAACACTTTATCTGTATATGCCAAGCAAATATGTAATCGGGTTATAATATATATATATATATACTGGGGTACTAAAGATTTAAATTACTACAAACAAATGCAATAAATATGTTTATTGTCCAAGTTTAGTGGTTGATATTACAGTAGATGTAAATATGTTGAAGTATAGAGTTATTTTTGTGTGTAAGTAGAGAGTAGTCTGAGTGGCGCCACATTCCTGGCTCGGAGTCAAAGTATCCGACTAAATAAACTAATCTGACTCGACGTTCAAACAATTAACTGTAACATAGAGCCCTGAGCCTCGGACATGAATGGTATCTAGTCAGGAATGTTTAGGTGGCTTGTTTCACTTACCAACGAGCAGACATGTCTCAAATAACCAATAACTTAGTTCCTCCTTCAACACTTTTACCTCAACTGTGAAATAACAACAAATGCTCCTGTAAGTTTGAAAAAAAGAGAAAATTTTATCGTACGCGTAATAAACTTTATGAGATATGATAAATCCATGCACATTAACTCACCTAAGTTGTGTTTTTATACAATTATATTAGGTATAATAAACTGATTAACAAACATTATGATTAAAGTTAAACTATCAAGGGTTCAGTTTATTATAGGAACAAGGAAGCACCTGAACTACGACTCTCTTTGGTTCAGTTTATTATAGGAACAAGGAAGCACCTGAACTACGACTCTCTTTGGTTCAGTTTATTATAGGAACAAGGAAGCACCTGAACTACGACTCTCTTTGGTTCAGTTTATTATAGGAACAAGGAAGCACCTGAACTACGACTCTCTTTGGTTCAGTTTATTATAGGAACAAGGAAGCACCTGAACTACGACTCTCTTTGGTTCAGTTTATTATAGGAACAAGGAAGCACCTGAACTACGACTCTCTTTGGTTCAGTTTATTATAGGAACAAGGAAGCACCTGAACTACGACTCTCTTTGGTTCAGTTTATTATAGGAACAAGGAAGCACCTGAACTACGACTCTCTTTGGTTCAGTTTATTATAGGAACAAGGAAGCACCTGAACTACGACTCTCTTTGGTTCAGTTTATTATAGGAACAAGGAAGCACCTGAACTACGACTCTCTTTGGTTCAGTTTATTATAGGAACAAGGAAGCACCTGAACTACGACTCTCTTTGGTTCAGTTTATTATAGGAACAAGGAAGCACCTGAACTACGACTCTCTTTGGTTCAGATTCAGAATACTCTAAGTTCGCGCCAGTTTAGTTTACGAACAATACAGTAACATTACGTATATTTATGGATTAAACTGAACATGACGTTGTTTCTAAAAACTGTATTTCCCATGTCCTTTGATTTGTTACGTGAGATATCACTCTTTTACTTTGTTGACATTATTTTATTGTACCAAAAACTGGATAATTAATGAGCTAAAATATTTCTCATTATCATTAACTAACATACAATTCGGTTTTCTTCTTCTTATTGTATGTATTATTTTTATTTTGGGTGATGTAATTAGTGGACTAATACATGAGAGTTTATAAATATTTTCTATTATAATTATTCTAATTTTATAAAGATTAAATTAGTAATAAAGTAATTATTTATTAAGTGTATTACATAGTCTCAAAATAAACTCCATGGCAGTATGATCTTAAAGACAGAAAACAATATCTTCTGGGTGGAATGATACTCTGTCCTATTAGATAGCCTAGGTCATACTAGGCCCTATTTACTTCACATTTGAGTAAGGCTCCCCTAAATCCCAAATTGTTACTCTGTCCTATTAGATAGCCTAGGTCATACCAGGCTCTATTTACTTCCCATTTGAGTAGGGCTCCCCTAAATCCCAAATGGTTACTCTGTCCTATTAGATACCCTAGGTCATACTAGGCCCCATTTACTTCCCATTTGAGTAGGGCTCCCCTAAATCCCAAATTGTTACTCTGTCCTATTAGATAGCCTAGGTCATACTAGGCCCTATTTACTTCCCATTTGAGTAGGGCTACCCTTAATCCCAAATTGTAACTCTGTCCTATTAGATAGCCTAGGTCATAATCGCCCCTACTTACATCCCATTTGAGTAGGGCTCCCCAAAAACCCAAATTGTTACTCTGTCCTATTAAATAGCCTATATCATACTAGGACATATTTACGTCTCATTTGAGTAGGGCTCCTCTAAAACCAAAATTGTTACTCTATCCTATTAGATAGCCTAGGTCATACTAGGCCCTATTAACTTCCCATTTGAGTAGGGCTACCCTAAATCCCAAATTGTTACTCTGTCCTATTAGATAGCCTAGGTCATAATCGGCCCTATTTACATCCCATTTGAGTAGGGCTCCCCAAAAAACCAAATTGTTACTCTGTCCTATTAAATAGCCTATATCATACTAGGACATATTTACGTCTCATTTGAGTAGGGCTCCCCTAAAACCAAAATTGTTACTCTATCCTATTAGATAGCCTAGGTCATACTAGGCCCTATTAACTTCCCATTTGAGTAGGGCTACCCTAAATCCCAAATTGTTACTCTGTCCTATTAGATAGCCTAGGTCATAATCGGCCCTATTTACATCCCATTTGAGTAGGGCTCCCCAAAAACCCAAATTGTTACTCTGTCCTATTAGATACCCTAGGTCATACTAGGCCCCATTTACTTCCCATTTGAGTAGGGCTCCCCTAAATCCCAAATTGTTACTCTGTCCTATTAGATAGCCTAGGTCATACTAGGCCCTATTTACTTCCCATTTGAGTAGGGCTCCCCTAAATCCCAAATGGTTACTCTGTCCTATTAGATACCCTAGGTCATACTAGGCCCTATTTACTTCCCATTTGAGTAGGGCTCCTCTAAATCCCAAATTGTTACTCTGTCCTATTAGATAGCCTAGGTCATACCAGGCCCTATTTACTTCCCATTTGAGTAGGGCTCCCCTAAATCCCAAATTGTTACTCTGTCCTATTAGATACCCTCGGCTATACTAGGCCCTATTTACTTCCCATTTGAGTAGTGCTCCCCTAAAACTCAAATTAAAATTTCTAAAATATATGCATTGTCGTCACGCTCACCACACTACAGAGAGAAATAAAATATAAATATAAAAGTGTTAAAGAAGAACACGTGTTTCCTCTGAAGGCAGTAACATGTTAGAGATGAAACGTCTCACAGCTGATGCCAAGACAAGGCATACATAAATCGTGTTGCGGCTCAGATCACAAATGTAATTGTTTCCCTTTCGCTGAACTGTCGGCATTGGGGAGAAAATTGTCGTAGCAGGATTGAATTGGGTGGGGTGGGTGACTCTGGTTTGGCGCCGAAGGTTCACCGGAATATTTCTACGAGAATTTCTTCAATTCTCAACTGTTTTATTCTGACTTGACGGAATATTTTCTTATATAAATTTCACGTGTAAAAGTATAAAGAACGAAATGTTCAAAAGAGTAAAAGGTAGAATTTACGTATACTAATGCAAGGTACAAATCAATTCAATGTGTAATATTATTTACACATCATATGACTATCAGAGATGTTTTCTTCAAGGTTATTTTTTATCTTGAAAAATATTTAATTGTACCAACTAACGAATTTGGCATTTTGTTTCTTTCACTTCATTTTTGTGACCTGTCCATTAAAAATAACTATTCTTTGTTAATGACTAAAAGTTGTAGAAAGTAATTTGAACAAAATACGTTTTTAAAGTCAGTAATTTAAATTAAAAATAATAAAACCTAAGCGGACTAGTCATCATACAGTTACAAAACAATCTAGATTTCTTAATAATAGTGGCATTTTTTAGTCTGCTTCTGCAGTTTATAATGATAGCTAACTACTGCAGGACTAATGGTGGAATGAGCACTTAATATTTGTAGAATATCTAAACTGAGCAACGACGTTAGATATGCCTATTATCTGGGTGATGGTTACTTTAAGTGATATGATAATGGGTAAGGGGCCCCAACTTTATAATGGAAACAATTGCATCTGTAGGCCACCTTAAAAAAGGACGAAGTTGCACCTTATTTCATACTAAAAGTCAAATTTAAAAAATATGTTAAGTGATGGCTAACATTTTGTGGTATTGGGAGGTTGTAAAATGCTTCCATGGTAATACTGTACTTAACTTGTGCTATGGGCTAGCAATTAGAAGGAATGCCTCATAGGGATTCCTTGTTCCATATAAATCAATTGACTTTATTAATAAATGTGAAATTATTAATTTCACCTTGCTAAGAAACGTATTTTAACATCAGGCCTCGCTCTTTAATATTCTTCCAGCACATGCCAAATTGTGTAAAGACACTTATGTTTATCTAACTTAAGTTATTGTTTAGAAATGTCTAAAATAAAATAAATAGGCTTACAGTTTGGGGTTATAGGCCTCTTATAACCAAAATTGTTAGTCTTTATGAATCAATGTGAAATAAATATTTGTAATGCTGTATGAATAATTATATTGGCATTTCTTATAAATAAAAGTGTTTATTATCTTTAATTATACCTATCGCCTATAACAAAATGCATAAACATACTAGTTTTAGAGTAAAAGTAATTTAATGACGCATGTTAATATTACTATACGTGTAAGTAATCATTATATATGTTTACTAGTTAATATACAATTTACATTCAATTACAAAATAAAAACACGCAAAATTATAAAGCTATAGATTATTGTTATTTTTTTGTAATTTTTCTCTTTGTTTATTTTTTAGTTTTGTTATATAGGAACTAGGAGTTTTTTTAAAAATAAGCTTCCGCTTCTTGAACTCTTCTATTTGTAGTTTTCATAAATTTTCCGTGATGGAACCCCTGAACAGACCTTATCTTATATGCCTTATTTTTCTTTACAACATATATACTTTGATAAGAAATTTACTTACATTTGTTCATATAAAGTGTATTTTTTCATTTTACTTTAATTGTTTGTTATATGCTCAGTCTGGCTTTGTTTTAATGCGAGTATTTATATGCGAGTATTGTTACTTGTTTTGGAGTAAATAAATATTTTTTTATTTCTCACTTTGTAAAACCAATTTCTTGAAATCTAGAATGTTCTAAATGCATTAATTAACTAAAAATGTACGTTATACCAACAGTAAAATTTTTTATGAATACTAAGGGAAAATAACACATGTTCGACCTTTAAATATAGCGAAAACTAACTTTTCCTTAACATTACAACAATTAATTAATAAAACAGCACTAGATACAACAAAACCATAACTATATAAGTATATTTAACTCCAGAGAATAAAATATGTAAAATAGTTTGTATCAAACTGAATGTAATTGTGTGATACTAACTGATACTGCAAAGATGAGTTGCATCGGTACAGCAGTAGTCACGTGGTTCCCAGCGCGGTGACTCTGACAGGTCAAAATGTTGTCTTTAAGCCAATATAGTGGCCAAACGGTACAATTTAAGAAAAGAGTTGAGAATAAAAAATTAATTTTAGATCTTTTCTGACAGTTCATTTTTAGCAAGTTTTTACCTGACCAATTAATAAAAAGTTTCCCGCAGTTGAACTTTTTGATGTTCTGTATTTCAGAAGAAATTGTTTTTACAAAGTTTAGGCCTACATTAGAAGAAAATAGAACTATAGTAAAACACTAAAAATGCCCACTGTAATCAAACTATATAACTTCAACGCATAATTATAAAGTGTAATAATTTTATCTCAACGGCACCTATGTTTAACAACGGTGGAAATGAAACGTAGCGAATTAAAATGATGCCAGTGGCGGACAGTGGCTCCGTCGTTTGAGGCCTGTAAATGGTTGTAAAACTGGCTTCAACTCTCGTACTGGGTTGTGCATGGGTATTGTCATTGGCGGACAGTGACTCCGTCGTTTAAGGCCTGTGAGTGGTGGTAAAACTGGCTTCAACTCTCGTACTGTGTTGTGCATGGTTATTGCCAGTGGTGGACAGTGACTCCGTCGTTTGAGGCCTATGAGTGGTGGTAAAACTGGCTTCAACTCTCGTACTGTGTTGTGCATGGGTATTGCCAGTGGCGGACAGTGACTCCGTCCTTTGAGGCCTGTGAGTGGTGGTAAAACTGGCTTCAACTCTCGTACTGTGTTGTGCATGGGTATTGCCTGTGGTGGACAGTGACTCCGACGTTTGAGGCCTGTGAGTGGTGGTAAAACTGGCTTCAACTCTCGTACTGTATTGTGCATGGGTATTGCCAGTAGCGGACAGTGACTCCGTCGTTTGAGGCCTGTGAGTGGTTTTAAAACTGGCTTCAACTCTCGTACTTTGTTGTGCATAGGTATTGCCTGTGGTGGACAGTGACTCCGTCGTTTGAGGCCTGTGAGTGGTGGTAAAACTGGCTTCAACTCTCGTACTGTGTTCTGCATGGGTATTGCCAGTGGCGGACAGTGACTCCGTCGTTTGAGGCCTGTGAGTGGTGGTAAAACTGGCTTCAACTCTCGTACTGTGTTGTGCATGGGTATTGCCAGTGGCGGACAGTGACTCCGTCCTTTGAGGCCTGTGAGTGGTGGTGAAACTGGCTTAAACTCTCGTACTGTGTTGTGCATGGGTATTGCCAGTGCCGGACAGTGACTCCGTCGTTTGAGGCTTGTGAGTGGTGGTAAAACTGGCTTCAACTCTCATACTGTGTTGTGCATGGGTATTGCCTGTGGTGGACAGTGACTCTGTCGTTTGAGGCCTATGAGTGGTAATAAAAATGGCTTAAACTCTCGTAATGTGTTGTACATGAGCATTGCCAGTGGTGGACAGTGACTCCGTCGTTTGAGGCCTGTGAGTGGTGGTAAAACTGGCTTCAACTCTCGTACTGTGTTGTTCATGGGTATTGCCAGTGGCGGACAGTGACTCTGTCGTTTGAGGCCTGTGAGTGGTGGTAAAACTGGCTTAAACTCTCGTACTGTATTGTGCATGGGTATTGCCAGTGGCGGACAGTGACTCCGTCGTTTGAGGCCTGTGAGAGGTGGTAAATCTGGCTTCAACTCTCGTACTGTGTTGTGCATGGGTATTGCCTGTGGTGGACAGTGACTCCGTCGTTTGAGGCCTGTGAGTGGTGGTAAAACTGGCTTCAACTCTCGTACTGTGTTGTGCATGGGTATTGCCAGTGGCGGACAGTGACTCCGTCGTTTGAGGCCTGAGTGGTGGTAAAACTGGCTTCAACTCTCGTACTGTGTTCTGCATGGGTATTGCCAGTGGCGGAGAGTGACTCCGTCGTTTGAGGCCTGCGAGTGGTGGTAAAACTGGCTTCAACTCTCGTACTGTGTTGTGCATGGGTATTGCCAGTGGCGGACAGTGACTCCGTCGTTTGAGGCCTGTGAGTGGTTTTAAAACTGGCTTCAACTCTCGTTCTTTGTTGTGCATAGGTATTGCCTGTGGTGGACAGTGACTCCGTCGTTTGAGGCCTGTGAGTGGTGGTAAAACTGGCTTCAACTCTCGTACTGTGTTCTGCATGGGTATTGCCAGTGGCGGACAGTGACTCCGTCGTTTGAGGCCTGTGAGTGGTGGTAAAACTGGCTCCAACTCTCGTACTGTGTTGTGCATGGGTATTGCATGTGGTGGACAGTGACTCCGTCGTTTGAGGCCTATGAGTGGTGGTAAAACTGGCTTAAACTCTCGTACTGTGTTGTACATGAGCATTGCCAGTGGCGGACAGTGACTCCGTATTATTAAGTTCTGGAGGTGAAATTTTGAGCACTAGGCCAAAACAGCATACTAATTACTTTGATTTCTTCAAAAGGGTTTTCATTTTAAAGAATAGTTTTAATTTTACAATATGTATTAGGTGAAATTTCACAAAATTAAAAAAATACATTTATAAAACAAACTATATTTTTTATAGCAAACATTGTTTTTATATCTGCCTGGACACAAGAATTGTCCAGGCAGAATATAATAATCGTACATCAAATGTCGTACAAAGAGTCAAAACCCGTCGTACATAAAATGTTAGCTCTCTATCTTAATGGGTTTGAGAGAAAATTTACCTTAACTAACATCTAAAAATACAGGGAGGACGTGACAGTACATCTAACATCTAACTGTGTGACATTACATAAGAACAATGTCACACAGTTAGAGAGACAGCAGTTTTTACAAATGACCATTAAAGGCATATTTACTTTAACATTCAACATTTATTACTTTGACAAAATTATTGTAAAAACAAATTTGAAGTGTTTAAAACAAATACAACTAAATAACTAATAGCAATTTATAATAGCAAAAAGTAATATTTAAAACATTTTAAAATTATTATTATAGGTTTAATGTTCCTTACTCATAATTGTATTGTAAATGGTTTGGCACTCAAAGGAAACCCAGTCATGTCATAAATCAAAACTTCATTAGCATCTCTAGGTGTTCCTCGTTGTTGATAAATTGACCATTCCGGCAGTTGGTAATGATGGTCCACAGCTCTAAATTAATTGTTCTCTGAAAATAATGTCGTAAGTCACGTATTTAGAAATCCGTTATTTATTTGTTCCTCTTACAAGAATTGATTAATGTACATACCTTTAACTATGTGAAAATACAAAATTGATACAATGATACTATTTCAGTAAATTTTAAAGGGCTATTTCATTATTCTAATTTATATTATTTTTTTACGAGCGAATAGTTCAATTAGATGATCATATCAAGTCATTGTTTTGCTTGTATTTAAGCCATTCTGGAATAGCCTGTAACAAGTTGATTCTTAAACACTAAACTGGTCCGTTGTATGTTCGAAATGTTATGGTTGTTCATAGTTAATCGTCAAAATTTTTACTTTAATTATTTTACGTGAATTATTGTCCCGAACCATTTCATGTAAAATACATATAATATGTAAGATTCATTTATAGTTATTATTAAATCTCATAAAGTGTTTTATTCATTCAAATTAATTATGAATTTCTAAGGCCTGTTAAAAGTGACATTATCTACAAAACATCATAAATAATATATTCATACATTCTTAAAAGTACGCCATCAAACTGTTGAAGATGGTTATACACCAAGTTGAGGGAATTATTTATCATACAGCTTTTTAACGTACTTTTAGTTATTTTATTAATTTTCTCTAAGTTTTAAAGTAACAACAAATACCCAATAAATTTAATTTAATCTGTCTATATACAAAAAATCGGTATATTTATGTATTTAACCCGATAATAATATGGATTATCAATAAAGTAATCAACTAGTTCTTGTTTATATCATTTTGCAATTCTACAACTTATAATCATAGTTTAGGTATATTCTTAATGACAGCAATTTAACTTGCAGAATAATAATACTAATAAAAACATACATAGAATAAAATTATTAAGTAACAGAATTGTAGCTGCTCAACATTTGTTATATGATGCAATAGAATATGTAACCCATGTTTACAATAACTGATATATTTTTGTAACTTAATATTGATTTATTACCATTTAACATCCTTCAAACATACTTTGAAAGGCATCATAACATGCTATGTTTTTATCATTTAATATTGACAAATAGTTTAAAATGTATCCACAACTGCTAATTTATATGGGTTTAAGTCTTGAACTTTAACAGGCCGTGGCACGAAAACTTATTTTCTAAACTACTACATTTCTCTACGCTTACAAAGTGTCGTAACTTACCCGTAGTCTGTGTTCAAGGATCAGGTGCATTATCGTGGAAACGATTATTAGTATGATTTTTTTTTTACGAAGGTCAAACTTTCATTTAAGTAAATAAAGTTGTTCGAATAAAACAATACGAGTAATCACTGAAACAGCACTGAACAACACTGAAGCAGCACTGAACAACACTGAAGCAGCACTGAACAACACTGAAGCAGCACTGAACAACACTGAAACAGCACTGAACAATACAGAAGCAACACTGAACAACACTGAAGCAGCACTGAACAACACTGAAGCAGCACCGAACAACACTGAAGCAGCACTGAACAACGTTGAAGAAGCACTGAACAGCACTGAAGCAGCACTGAACAACGCTGAAGAAGCACTGAACAACACAGAAGCAGCACTGAACAACACAGAAGCAGCACTGAACAACACTGAAGCAGCACTGAACAACACTGAAGCAGCACTGAACAACACTGAAGAAGCACTGAACAACACTGAAGCAGCACTGAACAACACTGAAGTAGCACTGAACAACACTGAAGCAGCACTGAACAACACTGAAGCAGCACTGAAAAACACTGAAGCAGCACTGAACAACACTGAAGCAGCACTGAACAACACTGAAGCAGCACTGAACAACGCTGAAGAAACACTGAAGCAGCACACTTGAAGTGGCGTTTTCTGGATATATTAGTATATAAAGTTTATTACAGGTTCATTTTCGGCATTTGTTGTGTTAGCAGTCAATGTATTTGCTCAATCAAGGCGTACCTTACCATTGTAGGATTGTTTGCCTAAACTCACATTAATCTACTAATTAAGTGATGGGTCTCCTTCAATTCGATTCTTTACTCTTTCTTTACATGAACTGTCTTTGATGGCCTTGGCCTCCTTTGATAATCTGTGTTTATTATAAGTAATTATTCAGTGTCATTAATTTTGCAAAACACTAATGTAAATGTCCTGTATGGTGATTTGTTTGCTGTAGGTTAAGAAATATTTTCAGTTTCAGTAAAACCGTCTTGCTACTTCGTTACAACTTACTACCATTTGATTTTTAGTGCATTAAATCCTCTTCCACTTTAAAACGAAAATTTTATAAAGCTATTTTAAACCACACTTCATATGTAAAGCTTGTATGTTTTAATAACTTCCACAACATAAAAAAAACAAAAAAATCACAGGTCTCTTTCCTTTGTACTATATCTTATAAGATAATATTTGTTCATAAAATATTGTCTGGCACTTATAACCTACAGTACATCAGACACACAACATTGTATAAGAGCTTTGCATTTTATTTTAACTTAATAATTAACGTAAATTAACAGAAGCGCCATTAGGATTTTTAGGATATGATATGCCATTAAATTAAGCCATTTATACAGTTCAATCAGTTCTATACTCACACTGGTTATTGCATATAATTACAAATGGAAAATAACGTTACAAAGACAATTATGTTTCGGGCTATTGTCTAACAACGTACTGGTAATAACTGACGTCTTACTCTAGACATTGCTCAACTTTTATGTTCGATTTCTTACATGTTAATTTTATATTCAGGCTTAAGAAAAATTCGACAACGTTATTTTTACTTGTTGTGATATTTACATGAAAACAGGTCTTAGTTTTATTTTCTAATATTGAAAGGCTATAATTGTTTTACTGCTATTTCATTTAATCGAACTTCCAAATTGATATTTTGAACAGAATTCCTATTTTGAACAGAATTCCTATTTTGAACAAAATTCCTAATTTGAACAGAATGCCTATTTTGAACACAAGCCTATTTTGAACAGAATGCCTATTTTGAACAGAATGCCCATTTTGTCTTTGTTGAGATTATAAACCGTATTTTTCCTCCGTAAAATATCACTAAAATAAGTATTTGCTCAACATATAATGTTCATGTCCTTATCTCTTACGTATCAAAATCAAAATAACGTTAAATGGAATCATATTTTTATTATATTTAAGTGTTCAATATTTAGACTTAGTATAGTATTAAAGCCGTTATTTATTTATTACAGATAAACATCATAGTAAGTATAATAATGATAATGATTTATTTCTAAATTTAAAAGACATTTTACAAAACAAAACAATAATAATTCGGAAGAATAACTAGTCACTATTTCCAGTAGTTACCAGTTTATAAATATACTAAAGACTACAACAATAACTAATTAATTAATATGGAGCTGAGTCTAGCATTACAAAAATATACAGGTGAAATTATATTGCCAACTGTGTGTTTATAAAATAGGGTAAAATAAAACTTATTATTACTGTCGTATTCAAGTTTGAACCCCTGCTACATAATAAGCAATCATCCGATTTCACTATGCCGTACACAACTTGTCCTAATAGACATGTTAGAAAATTGATTTTAGACATTTAAAATGTCGAGGTTTCAATATAATAAAATGCGTAAAATAGATTAATTAAAATTGTAAATCTAATTGAAAATAGCAAAACATATCAACTATACAAATTACCCAACAGTAAAAGTTTTTATCATATAGAGGTAATAGCTCTCATTTAAGTTGTTCAACATATCAAAAATAAATAGTAGCTTTAAGTTAAGGCTACATTAAGTGCGCAACTCTGCTAGTTGAACAACAGAGAGACGTTTAAAAATAGAAGTGTGTGCTTATAACCAATTTATCTCAGACCAGATTTTAAAGGAAAATTTAATATTAAATAAATTGAGAAGATGGCAATCAAGGTAGACTTTCTACTGAAGAAAGAACTTATGTATGAAGCATGTTTAAGAGGAATAGAAGTAGAAGACAGCATACTAGTGGGTGATTTAAGAAAGAAACTTAGAGAGCTTGTCAAGTTAGGTGTTAGGCCTAATATAGGTTACCTGTCCGGCCATGTAGTAGGTGGAGAGGAATATGAGTTCATTAAAGTAAACTTGGAAAATCTGAAAGAAAGAATTGAGGGTGTGGTGGAAAGTAGATGTTTAAGTGATATAATCCGTATTGAAGCTAAGTTAGCTCATTACGAATTAAGATTAAAGGGTCTAAAAGGGTTGTTTGTAAGTAATGAGGCCGCTTTAGCTAAAGTGTCATCCCTCGAGGAAAATTTAAATTCCTTGAAGGAAATGGTAGGGAAAATTAACATTGATTTAGCAGAGAAGGACAACATAGAGCAGGAGATAACTAGAAACGGCGAAATTGAAGACGAGTTTGAACAAAGCTTAGTAAGGGGAGTGCAGAAACCGGTTCTAATGAGCCAATCGATAAGCGCACCCGTGAACGGAGTCGCATCTCCAGAAATGGCAGATAATTTCAACTGTCAACGAAATGTTACGTTGAATTATTCTCGCCTACCTAATCCACTAGAGCGGTATCTAAATAGATTTGAGGTAACAGATGGGTTAAACGCTAGCTTGTTGATCAAATTCATTAAAAACATGTTAGCTTTGAAAAATGAAACAAAGTTAAAAGATAGTGAGATTTTAGAGATTATCTTGGGATATGCTAACGGTCCTTTGTATAGTAAAATATTAAAGTGTAAAGAAGAGAGGGACACTGTAAGTGAAACTCATCTTATTATTCTAAAACAATTCGTTCCAATGGGGCTGAGAGAAAACTTAAAGAAAACAATGGTAAACCGTCCACAGAAGTCTGGGGAACCATTAGAAGTATATATAAATGAATTGAAAATCTATAGTGAGGTACTTAATACTAGATACACCGAAGAAGAAGTAGTAGACATTGTCAAATTAGGATTAAATCCAGAAACTAGAGCTAAATTAGTATTTGTGGGCAATCCTACCAGCTATGCAGACCTAGATAGCATGTGTATTCAAGTACAAAATGTATGTTACAACGATGTACAACGTAGAGAGGTAAGAGGATACCTACCACCTAAGCATAGCGCTAGCCGTAATGTAAACAATGTAGAAGATCGAAAAACATGTTTTATATGTAATAAATATGGACACATAGCGAGGGATTGCTATCAAAATAGAAACACACAGAAGCACACACAGCAGTACAACAAAGTTTTCACACCACCCAATAAACAATACAACCCAGTAAAATACAAGAGACCCGGAACAAGTTTTACACAGAAGGAGATTACAACACAGAAGCCAAAAAACTAGATTATGGGAGGGAGTTGGCCAAATTCGGATCTCGTGTCGATCCCCTCCCAGAAATCCAGCAAAATGTAAACAAAAACAAACCCATACACAACAACACAGCAGAGTTGCGCACTTAATGTAGCCTTAACTTAAAGCTACTATTTATTTTTGATATGTTGAACAACTTAAATGAGAGATGAAAATAAAACTTCTTCAATGATAAAAATGGTGTTTATTTTTCTTCTTATAACTTCAACAAATAATAATAATAACGAAAATAAAAGAGCTTTCTTTATTTAGTTAAAGGAACACAAATAAATTAAAAATCAAAACAAATCAAATATCTTCAGACCAGAACCTTTTTTATTAATTAATTCTTAATTCAAAAATTTAGAAAATTGAAAATATCTCAAAATTGAAAATTGAAATTGAAATCAAATTGAAAATCAAAATCAAAGTTGCAAATCAAAATTAAAATTCTTAAAGTTGAAATTGTTAAATTGAAATTAAAAAGTTGAAATTGCCTCCGGGAGATCTGAAAAGAAATAAATAACCAGCTTTTAGTGACTTGAAACATTTTCCTTTTTTACAAAATTTTTTTTTAAATAGAAAACAAAGCACTCTCAGAACTGTCACTAGAAGAGTGACTACAAACAAGAACAAGTTTTAACCGCGCATGCTTGGTGGATCTTACCCTATCTACTAAAACCCTACTGAAAAACCTAACTACAGAAAACTTGTAAAAATTACTTACGTAGCTGTCCTGGAGGTTTTAACCCACAACGTGACCACAAACAAAGCGCGACATACGCACACTCACTCACTAGCGACAAGGAAAAATTGCCGATCCGGAAAACAAGACTCCGAACGGTTAATATCGCCGTGAAGAACAAACGTGGTCACTCGCCAAAAGAATACTTAAAACTCCTCGAACGCCCGCAAACCTTCCACCAACGGACTTACCCCCTCCTTACTCTAGAAGCTAAATCAACCAATAAGAACCCTCGAAACCAGGACAACCGAACAGGTAAGACTCACCAAACATGTAGACTTCAGAAAACATGTCGCATGAAATTGACAGGAAATTAACAACGTGAATATACTGGTTATTTAGCTAATTTAAATGGGAAAAAACTACTTTTTTATTTGAAAGGGGAAGATTCTGAATTTTTCTCAAAACTTGGAGAATTTATATTGAAAACTTTTGGTCAAAGAACCAAACACCTAAATCTCTCAGTTCTTACAATATTTAACATTTTCTAGACACAATTCTCTAAAATCATTATAATGAGACAATTAACAATTGTTACAGTATCAAAATCAAAATAACGTTAAATGGAATCATATTTTTATTATATTTAAGTGTTCAATATTTAGACTTAGTATAGCATTAAAGCCGTTATTTATTTATTACAGATAAACATCATAGTAAGTATAATAATGATAATGATTTATTTCTAAATTTAAAAGACATTTTACAAAACAAAACAATAATAATTCGGAAGAATAACTAGTCACTATTTCCAGTAGTTACCAGTTTATAAATATACTAAAGACTACAACAATAACTAATTAATTAATATGGAGCTGAGTCTAGCATTACAAAAATATACAGGTGAAATTATATTGCCAACTGTGTGTTTATAAAATAGGGTAAAATAAAACTTATTATTACTGTCGTATTCAAGTTTGAACCCCTGCTACATAATAGGCAATCATCCGATTTCACTTTGCCGTACACGACTTGTCCTAATAGACATGTTAGAAAATTGATTTTAGACATTTAAAATGTCGAGGTTTCAATATAATAAAATGCGTAAAATAGATTAATTAAAATTGTAAATCTAATTGAAAATAGCAAAACATATCAACTGTACAAATTACCCAACAGTAAAAGTTTTTATCATATAGAGGTAATAGCCAAATAATTAAATTTTTACAGAAATTAATGTTTTGAAAGTGTTTTGTTTAACTTTTGTGACGTATTCTCCAAAAGAAAAGAATAGCTACACATTTATTTTTGTTTATCATTAATTTCTAAAATACAGGAGCAAATAATAAACTTTCCAAGTTTTCTTCTTTGTGAAATTTAATTGAAATTCAAAGAAAGGTAACTATATAAAACAGGGGCCTTGTCGATTTTCCTGCTGAAATTTATTTTTCATAAAAGATAAAAGTAGCTAAAAAGAAAGAATGATCTTTTTTTCATCGGAAAAGCCGGAAAAACTACAAAACTGAGGAAAAACGTAAACATATTTTGTACGTAAATACATTGATGTGGGTATTTGAATTGTGCGCAACTTTTCCCAGATCACAAATATCAAGAGGCTTTTAAAATGGAACCATTATTAAGCACGTTAGCGCCAGAAATATGTTGATTTTAGTTATCTGAAGTTCTGTTAGAATAGGACTAAGTTGAGATGATAGGTTAGGTTTGGTTAGGTTACATTGGGTTTGGATAGGATAAATTATGTTTGTAGGTCATGTTAGGTTTGGTTAGGTTATGTTATGTTTAGTAAAGTTACAATAGGTTTATTATTATTGGTTTGAAACGTAGTTGGTATTAACACTTCAAAGTTCATAAGCTTACCTAAGAACCTAACAAACCTAACATACACTAACCAAACAAAATACAACATAACCAAACCTAACATAACCCATCTTACATAACCTAATAAAACTTAACATAACCTAACCTATCAATACCCAACCTAGCCCTATCCTATTATAACTTAACCATACTGAAATCGGCATATTTCCGGTGCCAACGTACTTAAATAATGATTACATTGAACAAAACTTTTGATATTCATGATCAGAGGAAAGGAAATTGTGCGTAATTTGAGTGCCCAATATCGGTATAATTAAGTTCTATAATTTATTCGTTTTCCTCAATGTCGTAATTTTTCCGGCTAAAAAAAATTATATTCTTGTTTCTTATCTATGTATCTACTATGAAAAGAAATTTTCAGCCAAAAAAATCAACAAGGCTCCTGCACAATATACGTTGCAAGTGACAAAGCCCAAAATGTTCAGGAACTAAAAAAACTATTATTTTGAATATATCTACTTTCAATTTGTGTTTTTTTTTTTTATTAAACTGTTCATTTATATCAAATTTATTTTTTGTATAAATAGAAAACTTAATAAGCTAATATTAACTGAGATTTTTACGTTGTAGGCAAACTATTTGCATGAATATGACAAATACTGAATCGGTGCTAATACAATAGTCTAGCTATTTAATTTTTTAAATATAACACTTTTTACTGACAAATATTAATGTAAAAATGAAGGCCTAGAGTAAATTTCCAATAAATATTTTGTTTAATTTACACTAACTAGTAGAAAAAATGTTTTAATTCTGTAGTTTAGTTTCCCTGGAATAGGTCACATTCTTTTTTTATGTGTACGGACTTTTAGCATCTCTTGTTCACTTACGACACTTGTCTTTTTAGTTGGATTCTTTCAATTTTCTTCTCCTGCCACTATTAATCCTTTTCTCACACCCAACGTGACTGACATCTCGTCACTTGCAACCGTGTTCTGGTCGTGCCACCCAGTTTCCAGCTCATTTGGCAGGTTCTCATTGCTGCCAAATTCAATATTTTTCAAAACAAGTTGTTGTGATATTGCAACTTCGCTCTGTTAAAATCTCAGTTTTACGGAAAATATCCCCTGCAACGTTGTTCGGCGCCATTCATTTGTTCAACAAAATGACAATTTCATTTCTTCTCTAAATAATTTATTCAAAATTAAAACCAAACTAATATTTTACTCTAATAATGGAAGAAAATAAAAATTAACTTTTAATGTATGAAAGAATAATAGTAATTTAATTTCTTCTTAATATTTCCTAGTCTTTTTTATGATTGTATTTCTGTTCTATGATTATTATTATTTTTTATGATTATGCCTCAGGAACGTTGCTTCCAGAGAACAGTCGAGTAAAAGCCAAAGGTTCGCATAATCGTCCTGCAGACAATCAGACAGAGCCACTCACACTGCGCGGCACTTAACAACCTCTCAAAAGCTTCCCGTCGGAAAAATGCCGAACTTCAAAAAGGAGAAGAAGAATGACTTACAGAAGCGGCGAACACAACTCAACTTAAAGATGGTGGAAAACAGGGTGGACAAAACCTTTTTTACGTTTTGTCACCCTGGTGAGCCTACGTAAACGACCTATTTACGTAGGCTCACCACTATGTGAAATTGCCTCGAAACAAAAGGGATGGGAATCAATCCGGGAGCTTCAAGGAGGAAGCAAACGCAACAAAGTCACCAAAACCTGTAAATTGCAGACAACATGTCAATCTAACTCGACAGGAAAAGATCTTATTGAAACAAATAAACATTTGAATAGTTTGTAACCAATGGAAAATTGTACTTATTTTGAGGGGGTAAGATTTTAAATTTTTATGAAAAACTGCTAAATTTTTAGTAAAAACCTTTAGACTTTGAACTGATTTTCTATTTCAATACTTTAATTTTTCTAAAATTGATGTAATACAACACCGTTACACTTTGGAAATGTGAACTTTCTACTATGTTATGGTTTGGGGGTATTTTTAGTGAAGGTAATACATTTTTATGGGGGAAAACTGCATATGGTTTTTTTAAAACAAAACACATACCAGTTAACTTTTACTTAAATACCTGTTCATAATGTAACGGGCAATGACATTTTTTTAGTAAGCTTACACAGTTTTAGGATCAGTTTTCTGGGTCTACGCACTGCCATTCAGCTACGTAAACATACACTACCCTTCATAAAATAACTTGACCTGGCATAAAACATCTAACTTGTCCTAATATACACTAAATGCAGTCAGAATTTGTCAAAAATTAACAAATACTGCATGGAAAACAGTTCTATACAAGGACTCGTTTTATAGAGAAAAGTCGCCCATTTCTAAAAAGACCTTTTGTGTGACAAAGACAAAAATACTATCATGAGTTTTTAAGAAGGAGAATTTTAAAAACTGTACCCAATAACACTGTAAATATATTCTAATATAGTACATATAAAATTTGAAATCCTTATCTAAGAAGATATTTGTAAACAAATGTTCAAATTTTACAACTTAAATAGGGCTGTTATAAGATAAAATGAGTGGAATACAAAAATATTAGTTTCTATATAATAACTGATTTTACTTGGCATTATTTTGTAAATGTAATAATAAGATAACTAAGTTTTTACAAGTATATGTGTAAAGAAATTATAGTAGCTAAGAATAAAGGCATTACAGCAGTAACGTGTGGTTTGTTCTGACAGAACATCTCTTAGGCCAATATTAACATAAACATTTTATAAATAAAGAAATAGGTTTTATTATTTTCTAAGAGAATTTACTGTGTACTATCACCCCGAAAACACTCTGATAACGAATTTGTAGGCAAATTGAAATTTTGATTTTTAATTGTGATAAGTTTCATATATAAACCCCTAGTTAGGATAGTATTCGACGTTTATGTTGATAACTCTGTCTGCTAGTTGGTTATATGGACGTTATTGTTACTCTAAAATAGTATTTGACGTTTATGTTGATAACTCTGTCTGCTAGTTGGTTATATGGACGTTATTGTTACTCTAAAATAGTATTTACGTTTATGTTGATAACTCTGTCTGCTAGTTGGTTATATGGACGTTATTGTTCCTCTAAAATAGTATTCGACGTTTATGTTGATAACTCTGCCTGCTAGTTGGTTATATGGACGTTATTGTTACTCTAAAATAGTATTTGACGTTTATGTTGATAACTCTGTCTGCTAGTTGGTTATATGGACGTTATTGTTACTCTAAAATAGTATTTGACGTTTATGTTGATAACTCTGTCTGCTAGTTGGTTATATGGACGTTATTGTTCCTCTAAAATAGTATTCGACGTTTATGTTGATAACTCTGTCTGTTAGTTGGTTATATGGACGTTATTGTTCCTCTAAAATAGTATTCGACGTTTATGTTGATAACTCTGTCTGCTAGTTGGTTATATGGACGTTATTGTTCCTCTAAAATAGTATTTGACGTTTATGTTGATAACTCTGTCTGCTAGTTGGTTATATGGGCGTTATTGTTCCTCTAAAATAGTATTTGACGTTTATGTTGATAACTCTGTCTGCTAGTTGGTTATATGGACGTTATTGTTCCTCTAAAATAGTATTTGACGTTTATGTTGATAACTCTGTCTGCTAGTTGGTTATATGGACGTTATTGTTACTCTAAAATAGTATTTGACGTTTATGTTGATAACTCTGTCTGCTAGTTGGTTATATGGACGTTATTGTTACTCTAAAATAGTATTTGACGTTTATGTTGATAACTCTGTCTGCTAGTTGGTTATATGGACGTTATTGTTCCTCTAAAATAGTATTTGACGTTTATGTTGATAACTCTGTCTGCTAGTTGGTTATATGGACGTTATTGTTACTCTAAAATAGTATTTGACGTTTATGTTGATAACTCTGTCTGCTAGTTGGTTATATGGACGTTATTGTTCCTCTAAAATAGTATTCGACGTTTATGTTGATAACTCTGTCTGCTAGTTGGTTATATGGACGTTATTGTTACTCTAAAATAATATTTGACGTTTATGTTGATAACTCTGTCTGCTAGTTGGTTATATGGACGTTATTGTTCCTCTAAAATAGTATTTGACGTTTATGTTGATAACTCTGTCTGCTAGTTGGTTATATGGACGTTATTGTTCCTCTAATATAGTATTCGACGTTTATGTTGATAACTCTGTCTGCTAGTTGGTTATATGGACGTTATTGTTCCTCTAACATAGTATTTGACGTTTATGTTGATAACTCTGTCTGCTAGTTGGTTATATGGACGTTATTGTTACTCTAAAATAGTATTTGACGTTTATGTTGATAACTCTGTCTGCTAGTTGGTTATATGGACGTTATTGTTACTCTAAAATAGTATTTGACGTTTATGTTGATAACTCTGTCTGCTAGTTGGTTATATGGACGTTATTGTTACTCTAAAATAGTATTTGACGTTTATGTTGATAACTCTGTCTGCTAGTTGGTTATATGGACGTTATTGTTACTCTAAAATAGTATTTGACGTTTATGTTGATAACTCTGTCTGCTAGTTGGTTATATGGACGTTATTGTTACTCTAAAATAGTATTCGACGTTTATGTTGATAACTCTGTCTGCTAGTTGGTTATATGGACGTTATTGTTACTCTAAAATAGTATTCGACGTTTATGTTGATAACTCTGTCTGCTAGTTGGTTATATGGACGTTATTGTTACTCTAAAATAGTATTTGACGTTTATGTTGATAACTCTGTCTGCTAGTTGGTTATATGGACGTTATTGTTACTCTAAAATAGTATTCGACGTTTATGTTGATAACTCTGTCTGCTAGTTGGTTATATGGACGTTATTGTTACTCTAAAATAGTATTCGACGTTTATGTTGATAACTCTGTCTGCTAGTTGGTTATATGGACGTTATTGTTACTCTAAAATAGTATTCGACATTTATGTTGATAACTCTGTCTGCTAGTTGGTTATATGGACGTTATTGTAACTCTAAAATAGTATTCGACGTTTATGTTGATAACTCCGTCTGCTAGTTGGTTATATGGACGTTATTGTTACTCTATAATAGTATTCGACGTTTATGTTGATAACTCTGTCTGCTAGTTGGTTATATGGACGTTATTGTAACTCTAAAATAGTATTCGACGTTTATGTTGATAACTCTGTCTGCTAGTTGGTTATATGGACGTTATTGTTCCTCTAAAATAGTATTCGACGTTTATGTTGATAACTCTGTCTGCTAGTTGGTTATATGGACGTTATTGTTACTCTAAAATCCCTCTCAATTCGTCACTATACTCTTGACAGAATTCTCCTTCCAATAGAGTATATAGCAAATTAAAATATCTAAAACACTTGAGTTTTGAAACAACATAATTAGATAAATTATAATTCGGAATCCTGCTGGCGTACAATAGTGCTCAGATTACTAAAGGATTTACCAGTTGAAATGGGGTCATAAGTAGCTCACCAAATGTGATTTAGGAAGACGGGGGAAGATGCGAGACAGCTTCTTAGAATACTGTAATCTTGAGTTTTGCCTGCTCAGCTCAAACCTAATTTGCATCTGACTTGTCTGGAAAATACTCCAGAGTTTTAAAATCCTACTCTACCTCAGTTGCAGTTATTTTTAAAATTACGTCAACTTAAAGGAATTTCTATTTATAAACTTTTGCTTTTTCATAGTTTTGACTTTAATGTTTTCATAGTGTACTTAACTTTCAAAATTGTTATGCCTTTTCATCAAAATATACATTAAGACATACATTAAATACATGTACAAGTGAGATGTACAAATACATTATGCTACTAAGTTTGATTTCTACTGGTATGCGTGAGCTATAAATAGCTAATACTACAGCTAGCAATTGATAATTTGATGCTCCACAAACGGAAAACTTCAAAACATAGTAAAGAAAATTATTCAAGTACCAGTTTGATCACCAGACAGGAAAACTGATTTTACAACTAAATTTAGTAAAAGCCTAGAAGAGGTAGTTTTTAAATCAAAAACTGAAAAACAATTGAAATGTCCTTATAGTTTACAGTCGTTATATACATAAAATAATATAAATTTTCTTTGAGTATTTAGTTTATATTTTACATACAAAAATAGATAGTATAAATTAGCAAAGAGTCATTAATTTAAAAATTATTTGTACTTTGCTATTTCTCTCAATTATTTAGTAAATCAAAATAAGCGTAGGGATTTTATGATAGATTTATTTAAACAGTTAATTTCATTAAGTATAACCAACATTCAATTAGGCATAATAAGTTATATTCCTTAAAACTAACTATAGCATATTCCCACAGATTATCGAACACTCTAGACACTAAATTACATTTATAAGAATCTATATCAGATATAAAGCAGATACACAGATTTATACAACAAAATGAGCACTCACCAATTTTAATAACAGGAGGGAGGCTGTAGCTTGTAGGTAGACTAAGAATTAGCAACATAACACAGCGACATGGGTTTAGGGGCATCCTGGCATGGCTGCCTTACTGGGAACTCTCATGGCATGTCATGCGACTGTAAAATACACAAATACAAGTACATTAAACAATATTTTGATTCAACAAAACTAAAAAATTAGAGCTAACCAACAAACAAATATGTTGATCTTAATGAGAGCGATTAATTATTGTCTTGAGTTAAGTGGGTGGCCATTTAAGTGGTTTTGCCACATTAGGCTTATGTACACAACAAAAATACAAACAAATAAATACATTTAAAAGCTTACAGAAATAACAGCTTGCTCGAAATTAAAGGTGCTTTAATTGCAGTAAATATTTAAAATTTCTTTAACGTCGTTATTTATATTTATAGCTATTTTTTTAAAGACGGGCTGCCGTGGCAACAATTGTGTATGTTAGTTAAACGGTTGATAAATGTACGAGCAGCCTCTTGGTTTTTCGAGGCAGTGTATTTTATTAAGCACACGTCGAGGAAGCTGTCTTGTACGTTACAATTAAAAGTCATTAATAATAAAATTAATTTCACAGGTTGTGAAAGTTCTTGTTTTTACTTGATCTACATGCAAGAATGGACGTTTTACTTGGTTATATTTTTTTTATACTTAAGATATTTAAAATTGACGTGGAATGTATATAACAATTTATTTATGTATAAAAAAGTAAACAACATAACATATTTCTTAAATTTTTATTGTGATTGTAGTTATAGGTTTATTTTCAATTGGTATATTGTTTTAATTTGATAGTTATATTCTATGTATTTTTAATTTTACTTGAGCTTATCTGTAATACCCACAATAAACTAAATTGCACTGCCATAGGTCTCATGCTAATAAATTTGAAAATATTTGATATTTCACATCACCTGGATTATACAGTAACGGTTTGGAGGAATATCGTCACAACTTACTGTTAACAATAAAATTAGAGTTACAAGTAAAGACTAGTTAAAAGAGCTTAACGTTCAATAGGTTTTGCTGAAGTAATTTTTGCTTACATTTAAATAATAAAAAAAGCTGTTTTATTTCGTAGAAAATAGTGCAAACAGTAGTAATTACAATTATTTATCTGATAATACGGTGACCATTCAGGACATGTTTTCTTACAGTTTATATAACAGCTAAACATTATCATTAGAATGTCAAGAAATTAATCAACTGATGTCTTATTTTGAATTACACCATACATAGAGGATATACTAAACAAACGTTAGCATTTTAAAATAATTGATAAAGTATTAAAAAGATAAACTACTGGTAGTGACATTTAGAAAAAAAGCAGTCATTGTTGCTTTGCTGTTTGAGGGATTATCTGAAACACTATACTGACGGATTGAACAGTGATTAAAATCCAATGCTTTGTGACAAAAGGAACGTCAAATCCATGATTTCATAGAAGTCTCTCATTTGTACCCTCGTGTTTGTCACGTCAAAAGAAAAACAGGGAATGTAATTTCCTATTATCATTTCTATGTGATTAGTTATGGTAATTGCACGTTACTAATTGATCGTGTGCAACTAACTCTGATTTCTTTTAAAAAAAGTACATTTGCATTTACATTCTAACATAAAAGTATATTAAATCTAACTGATTTAATACATGTATTGTTAATGTTCATTATTATTACATTTATGCTCCAATCTATAAACTAGGTAAAATTACTAACGTGACATCTGGATCGATGATTAAACATCTGGCGGTCGATACTAGTAGAAACAGCTACGTCTCACAATCAACACAAAATTACTAACGTGACATCTGGATCGATGATTAAACATCTGGCGGTCGACACTAGTAGAAACAGCTACGTCTCACAATCAATACAAAATTACTAACGTGACATCTGGATCGATGATTAAACATCTGGCGGTCGACACTAGTAGAAACAGCTACGTCTCACAATCAACACAAAATTACTAACGTGACATCTGGATCGATGATTAAACATCTGGCGGTCGATACTAGTAGAAACAGCTACGTCTCACAATCAACACAAAATTACTAACGTGACATCTGGATCGATGATTAAACATCTGGCGGTCGATACTAGTAGAAACAGCTACGTCTCACAATCAACACAAAATTACTAACGTGACATCTGGATCGATGATTAAACATCTGGCGGTCGATACTAGTAGAAACAGCTACGTCTCACAATCAACACAAAATTACTAACGTGACATCTGGATCGATGATTAAACATCTGGCGGTCGATACTAGTAGAAGCAGCTACGTCTCACAATCAACACAAAATTACTAACGTGACATCTGGATCGATGATTAAACATCTGGCGGTCGATACTAGTAGAAACAGCTACGTCTCACAATCAACACAAAATTACTAACGTGACATCTGGATCGATGATTAAACATCTGGCGGTCGATACTAGTAGAAACAGCTACGACTCACAATCAACACAAAATGCATTGCTCTATACAATGCATCAAAGCAATAATAATAACATGAAAAATACATTAATCTATGTACCATAGAAACAGCTACGTCTCTCAATCAATACAAAATGTATTGCTCTATACAATGCATCAAAGCAATAATAATAATGTGAAAATACATAAATCTATGTACCATAGAAACAGCTACGTCTCTCAATCAACACAAAATGCATTGCTCTATACAATGCATCAAAGCAATAATAATAATATGAAAAATACATTAATCTATGTACCATAGAAACAGTTACGTCTTACAATTGTATAAAATACATTAATGCATTTTATGTTAATTTAACATAAAATGCATTAATGTATGTGATGCACCAAATCATTAATAATAACATTTAAAATACATTAATCTATGTACCAGTAGAAAATAGTTATGTCTCTCAATTATTACAAAGTACAATCAAAGCAATGCATCAAAGCAACAATAACAATAACATACAAAACTCATTATTCTATGTATCAGTAAATATAGTCATGTATCTCAACTAAGACAAAATATATTAATGTAATGATATAATGATCCATCAAAGCAATAATAATGATATAAATTATATTCACTTTAGTTGTAATAAGATTTATATGAAATATATATAATGTTTCATGCATTTATACGTTTATTAATAATAATATAGTTTATTACTCAAAAGAGTAAAAGTATTTTATATTTTATCCATTTAAATAACTTACGCTACTTGGCTATTTCAAGGTTAAATAGATAGTACATCAACTGATAACGGTTTCTTATACGTTTCAATCTTAATTAATTACTTGAAATTGTTTATAATACTAAAAAACAAAAATAAGTTTTACTGTCGTCGTGTTAAAAAAAATTTAAAAATATTCTTTGATAATTTAAATCAGTATGAGAAATATATAGTTAATGAAACAGTACTTCACACGTAAAATATTTTAAACAATACAAGCTGTGTATGTTATATAAAAGGTACACTAATTATAAAACTGTAAGCATAGTAAGTAGCGATGAGATATTTTTAAAATAAGTGTCATTGTAAAAAAAAACTAACTTCAATCCCTAAAAGTATAATTATAGAGTTATACTTTCAAAATCATATCTTGCTTTCAAAATTAGAATATCTTGTAAAATTATTAAGATCCAAGTCAATTTGAGGCAAGTTGTAAATTAATTTTTATCATTCAAATAAACAGTAACTATTGCTCGTAATTCATACATACGTAACTTTCGTAACTCTCTAAGCCAAGTATTTAAAAATTATACATTCTTCATTGTAGAGATGATTATTAAAAATTGTATTACAATCATCAATTGAAATTGTATTAATGGTAAAAATGGTTCTTTATTATCTAAAAAAAAATGCTTAGTAGAAAATTTAAAAATATCAAAAGTAAGTTAGGTGAAATCCTGACAGGCTACGGAAAAGTGTAACCTTAAAATGGATGATTGACCCAAGTTACGAAAGTAGGTCATTGTCATAAAACAGGTTTAAGCAATGTTATAACATATTTGTTAACAGTATTATCCCATTCAAAAATACTATAATCAATACTCCACTAAATTCAAGTTCAAAAATAAAACCTCGATATGAACATTAGTTTAAATTTTAAATTTCTATATATAAACTAATCAGCAAAACTTTCATACTTTCATTATACTCACCGAAATAGTAAATTAATATTAAAGGCTAACGAAAATATTGAAGATAGTGAATTTAGTGGTATTACCTTTTTTTTATGGTAATATTTCATTTTAAAAGAGAAAATATCGGCAAAGTACAGTCTAAAGAAATGACAGTTTAGAAAATACCAAATGACATACTACAGTACCTATATTTTTATAGTAAAAGAAATCGAATACTATTCAAATAAAATTCAACTATTCTACAGAGATAAGTAAATAAGGCAAAGCATAAGGACCAGTATTGGTGACAAAAAGGGAGCACGTATGAGAGGTGAGGACTATATCGTAAATCACACATTCTGGGAAACCGACGTAAGCGACTACACTTGAGGCAAATCCCACGATCCAACACTAAGTTAACCTCAAAGTCATATTACTGGGATCCTTCGTATATGTAGCATACCAACATCATGCATTGAAAATATATTCCTCCAGCATTGTATGAGCCCTTTATTTGAGTATATAAATGTTTTACTTTTATTTATTTACTTAGTTTATTTTCTTGCCAAAGAACACGTTATAAACCCAATAATATTGGGGCAGTACCAACATATAATACAATATTTATCTTGTGGGTAGAGTCCAAATGCATTATAAATCTGCAAATGCACAATATACTACAAATATACTAATAATAAATTCAATAAATAATAGAAAAACATTTCATACATGCGTATGGGCAACAATTTTAAAATAATAATTACTTCAAACAATCTATAATACATGATTAACGCAACTATTGTTAATGCTACCATTAATGTTCTAATTCATCAAAAATATTTTTAAAAATCTAAATAATATAGGCAATAATTAATAAATAACAAGCTCTATAAAAATAAATAAATAATAACTAACAAATATTATAATAAACAACAAATATAAAGATAATAAGTAACAACGGCTCAATAATAACAATATTCCAAAAACAAATATATAATAAAAATAGCAATATTCCAGGACTAACAGTAAACTAACCATCAATGAAGAAACGCATTTATTCTTGAAACTGATTATATTGTCTACAAATATATCTATATCAGACGTCTTGGAGACCATAGAGTTGTAGGACCTCATCATCTGCAGCAAGGGGAAGGAGGCACGAGCCGCAGTACGAGACTGTGGCAGAATGAACAAGGACTTCTCCCTAACATCAACACTTTGTAAACTCTAGTTCATATAAAATATTGGTATTTAAACATTTTTGTGACGCATAAAAATAAAACAATAGGATTCTAATACTAAATGAAAGCGGTCATTTAAGTTATGATCCTATATTATCTTATTGATAAATACATTATGGTATCCCAGTATTATATTTATAATTTTAACTGATTGGTAAGCATATATAAATAAAACTTTTACTACGTCTGAGTGATACTGAAAGGTAGTGTAACTTTGCGGTATAGTATTCCACACTATATAATAAAAAGAACATATTCATCATGTGTAACGTTTAAACATCAACCTAATAATTTAAGTGCATGGATAAACACAGTAATATATATATATATATATATATATATATATATATATATATATATAATATATTCAACACTGAAAGTAACAAAATCATTGTCTTCACACGCTGCATTTTTTTTATGAAAGAAGCATGTGGTAATGATGTAAATGTTTGCAAGAAGTGTCAGTAACTACCCTGGAAATGCTGAACTGTTTGTCATCAGATATCAAATATGGGTAGCCTTAACATTTTAAAACACGCTGTATTTTCAAGTTAACTCCTGTCACATATCGCATTATTTAATATTTAAGTTACTAAATAACACTTGTTTAAATTATCGTTATTTCGACTTTTACATAATTTGCTTTTTCCAAACTTTGGGGTGATAAAGTTAGGAATATGAATATACTCTTGCAAAAACTAATTAAAATGGTACATTTAGAATTACTAAACACTCTTTTTGAGTTAAGACAGTGCCATATCTACCATATTTTCCAAAAAAGAAATTTAATACTAATAATTGTAATCGTATTTCCTAACTTAATGTATAGTCAAATATGTATACTTATTATTTCGTTTAGTAAATATATATGCGTGTGTAAATGTGTACGTGTTAGTGTACTAAAATTTTTACTAGATTTAATTTTTTAAAATTTTATTAATTTATCAATACAGCAATCGTAGGATAAACATTTAAAATTCAAAAGACTCTATATGTTGAAATAGGACAGGCAGTATAGTGAGCCACATCTAGGTGAGAAGGAAAGGAGTTTTTTGTAGAATACAATAATCAGGACTACTTAGTCAACGTCGATGATACATAGACATAAACATAGTTGTTTTTAAATATCGGAGTATGCTTGACTATGTACTAAACCTTAGTGTTAAATGGAACAAACCTAGTTGTGTTAATAGAGTACAAATATATCTGACCGTTTAGTCAACCTCAATGGTAAATGTAACAAACCTAGTTGTGTTAATAGAGTACAAATAAATCTAACTCTGTAGTCAACCTCGATGGTAAATTGAACAAACCTAGTTGTGTTAATAGAGTACAAATAAATCTAACTCTGTAGTCAACTTCGATGGTAAATTGAACAAACCTAGTTGTGTTAATAGAGTACAAATAAATCTAACTCTGTAGTCAACCTCACTGGTAAATGTAACAAACCTAGTTGTGTTAATAGAGTACAAATATATATATAACTCTGTAGTCAACACCAATGTTAAATGTAACAAACCTAGTTGTGTTAATAGAGTACATTATATCTAACCGTGTAGTCAACAAAATGCTAAATGAAACAAACCTAGTTATGTTAATAGAGTACAAATATATCTGACTGTGTGTTCAACCTCGATGGTAAATTGAACAATCATAGTTGTTTAATAGATTACAAATATATCTAACTGTGTAGTCAACCCAACTATTAAATGTAACAAACCTAGTTGTGTTAATAGTTTACAACTATATCTAACTGTGTAGTCAACCTCGATGGTAAATTGAACAATCATTGTTGTTTAATAGATTACAAATATATCTAACTGTGTGTTCAACCTCGATGGTAAATTGAACAATCATTGTTGTTTAATAGTTTACAAATATATCTAACTGTGTGTTCAACCTCGATGGTAAATTGAACAATCATAGTTGTTTAATAGATTACAAATATATAATAGATTACAAATATATCTAACAGTGTAGTCAACCTCGATGGTAAATTGAACAAACCTAGTTGTGTTAATAATTTACAAATATATCTAACCGTGTAGTCAACCTCAATGGTAAATTGAACTAACCTAGTTGTGTTAATAGATTACAAATATATCTAATTGTGTAGTCAACCCAAATATTAAATGTAACAAACCTAGTTGGGTTAATAGTTTACAAATATATCTAACAGTGAAGTCAACCTCGATGGTAAATTGAACAAACCTAGTTGTGTTAATAGTTTACAAATATATCTAACTGTGTAGTCAACCTCGATAGTAAATTGAACAAATCTAGTTGTGTTAGTAGATTACAAATATATCAAACTGTGTAGTCAACCTCGAAATTAAATGGAACAAACATAGTTGTATTTAGAGAGTACAATTTGTCTGAAAGGTTAGTCAACCTCGACACTAGATTCAACAAACCTAGTTGTATTTATAGAGTACAATATAGCTGACTGTGTAGACAACTCGATGGTAAATGGAACAAACCTAGGTGTGTTTATAGAGTACAATATATATATAACTCTGTAGTCAACACCAATGTTAAATGTAACAAACCTAGTTGTGTTTATAGAGTACAATATAGCTGACTGTGTAGACAACTCGATGGTAAATGGAACAAACCTAGTTGTGTTTATAGAGTACAATATATCTGACTGTGTAGACAACTCGATGGTAAATGGAACAAACCTAGTTGTGTTTATAGAGTACAATATATCTGACTGTTTAGACATCTTGATGGTAAATGGAACAAACCTAGGTGTGTTTATAGAGTACAATATATCTGACTGTGTAGAAAACTCGATAGTAAATGGAACAAACCTAGGTGTGTTTATAGAGTAAAATATAGCTGATTGTGTAGACAACTCGATGGTAAATGGAACAAACCTAATTGTGTTTATAGAGTACAATATAGCTGACTGTGTAGACAACTCGATAGTAAATGGAACAAACCTAGTTGTGTTTATAGAGTACAATATATCTGACTGTTTAGACAACTTGATGGAAATGGAATAAACCTAGGTGTGTTTATAGAGTACAATATATCTGACTGTGTAGACAACTCGATGGTAAATGGAACAAACCTAGGTGTGTTTATAGAGTACAATATATCTGACTGTGTAGAAAACTCGATGGTAAATGGAACAAACCTAGGTGTGTTTATAGAGTAAAATATAGCTGACTGTGTAGACAACTCGATGGTAAATGGAACAAACCTAGTTGTGTTTATAGAGTACAATATATCTGACTGTGTAGACAACTCGATGGTAAATGGAACAAACCTAGTTGTGTTTATAGAGTACAATATAGCTGAATGTGTAGACAACTCGATGGTAAATGGAAGAAACCTAGTTGTGTTTATAGAGTACAATATATCTGACTGTGTAGACAACTCGATGGTAAATGGAACAAACCTAGTTGTATTTATAAGGTCAGCAATCATAAGGCTTCCACCAAATCGATAAGTACAGACGGTATGGCGCGACACAGTCAGGATATAGGAACTGTCTGATGACCATATGTTTCACATTGCTAGGGCTCGTTACGCTTTGATGTGGTTGTAAAAGTAACTATAATCGTCTATTCCTGTATTCAGTCATAAGGACTAAACTGGACAGATTAATCATTTTTAAGGCTGTGGAGGGAGAAATATCTGGAACTGGATTTTTGTTGTGATGTTAAAAAAGATAATCTCAGTTTAGATAATTAATAGATCTTAAAGAATTTAAAATGAACTAGCTTCTAAATATAGCCTGACAAATACAAGCAATATGAACCTGTATTGTGAATTACACTATAAAACATTAATAATAAAATAACTTTTCAGTTCGTGATAGTGTATTATTGATATAGGAAACATCTTACATGATGTAAAAATACATTTGTTAATGGAATACCACTGATATTGCAATATGTCTTGTTCAGGTAATGGATCCAATAACGTTTGTTTGTTTATATTATTTTGTATCGGCTCGTTGTATAATGCACTATTTTCTAAGTAATTTATAAATGTTCATTAATGTAATTTTGAAAGTGCTATTTTATAAAGTAACTAGCTGTACCAACCCACTTCGCCTGTCAAAATCACAGAACAAATATTGATTATGGTTATATAATCGAAATGTGCCGCAAGCTGTCAGTTTATACTATATCAAATGTATATTTAATTTATAACATCTATTTTACAACTGCACTCAATTATTTTTTAATTTTAAAAGTTTAGCCTGCCAAAATTTTATTCAATTTGTATTTATTTAACAGCTGTTAATCAAATAAATCAACGATTTAATAAAGCTCCATAAGAATACCATTGGAATTTTGGAGGCCAGTGAGTTCGAAAAGGAAAATGCTTTCTTCGTGAGTCTCTAGGGGCCAAGATAAAAAACGTACAACATTTCAAGTCAATTGCACATATAGTTTTGGAGAACTAGCGATGAGTGGTAAATGGCTTTTATATAATTATTACAGTAAAACAATGTAAGCCTACTTTGAGAAGGAGCAAAGTAGGGCAATTATGGCTGTATGCAAATTAATATTGTAATCTCGCTATTTTAATCAGACTTGTCTTGAAGTTTACAAACTTTGATTGTCTAAAAAAATCTGAAAGTGTACTTTTAGAGACGTTAAAGTACGTCAAATGACTCTATATCAACGAAATGTGAGGGTTCTCGCCATGTTCATCCAGATCCGATGAACTGGCCATACATGTGTTAAATTAAATTTTAAATTAAAAATTTTCCGATTAAAATCAGTTTTGTTCTTTTAGATAAGAAAGTTTCAAAGTCTAGACAAATATGTAAGTCTACTTTTAGAGGGCAAAAATTACTGTAGTTGACTCTGAATCGGTGAAATTAGTGTTTCTCGCCATATTTAGCCATGTCCTGTGAACTGGCCATGCATTTGGTTAGATTAAATTTTAATTTTAGAGGGCACAAAGTACTATATTTGACTCTGAATCAATAAAATATTGTGTTTATCACCATTTTTAGCCATGTCTTATGAACTAGCTATACATGCTTTAAAACTAAATTGTTATTTATTTTGTCCGATTGAAAACAGTTTGTACTAGTAGACAACAAAGTTTCATAGTCTAGAAGTCTACTTTTAGAGGGCGCAAAGTACGGTAATTGACTTTGAATCAGTGAAATATCGAGTTCATGTCCCATGACCTGGCTGTGAAATTTTTTAAAATAAATTGTATATTTTCCCATTGAATATGTATTTTCTCCGAGATAACGAAGTTTCACAGTCTAGAAAAATCTGTAAATCTACTCTTAGAAGCCGTAAATTAACCAATTTGATATACACACAAAATTGAAAATCTAGCTCTACCTAAGCATGAAGTAGGTGACATAGAGCAAAAAGCCATAGGGCCAAAGTTGCAGATCGTCTCAAATCAAGTTCAGAAAATGGTGTTAGTTTTGCTGTTAAACCGTTCATTTAGCCACTACAGACCAATTAGAGAAACACTGTTTTTGGCATTTATAATTTTTGGCACTAAAAAGGCTGCCATCTTTAATTTACTGAGAATGTTTCAAAATTCCTTCTTATTGTACATCTACAACATAAGACCTTTGACAGTCCAACTTTCAGCCTCGTAGGCTTAGTACTTTTTTAGTTGCACCGATGAGTGCATGAGTCAGTGTTATTTGCCTTTTATATGTATAATTATTAGCTTTGTCCGTTAATAATAAATATCTCAATGTTTTTTATTCCACCAAAACGCTGTTTGTTTATATACTGTTCCTATTAACTGTACCGTAATTCTGAAAACAAAATAT
Organism: Stictocephala bisonia; assembly: GCA_035578905.1. Classification (NCBI taxonomy): domain Eukaryota; kingdom Metazoa; phylum Arthropoda; class Insecta; order Hemiptera; family Membracidae; genus Stictocephala; species Stictocephala bisonia. The sequence continues at coordinate 96,517 of JAQJVL010000398.1, read as the reverse complement.
AACAGTTAATGGTTGATTTTTGTGGTCTTATCCATTTATCTAGGTAAGAAAAACTTGTTTAATTACAAGCATATGCTAAAGTAAAGTGATAATGTTTTATAAATATTTGTTGACATATCACTGTCATGGTTATGTATTTATCTTATGGTAGATTAGGATTAGCAATATATGAATTTTATAAAATATTACATAAATATTGTTTGTGTTTTCTCAAAGTTACATGCAAAAATTATTACATATATTTAATAAAATATAAAGATTGTCATAATTTAAACGTATAAATACTTAGACCTGTATGATATGTAGATAACATTAAGAGATTTCCAATGTTTGAGGGTTGAGGAAAAACACAACGTTTCGTATATATTGATCCTAACAAAAACTTCTAATTTTGATAGCATATAGAATTTTCTAGGTATGCAATAGTATATTTCATACATAAATAAAAAACTATCCTAAACTTGTAAAAACTGCAGTTGAACATTTCGATGTATATCTTGATTCTTTTGTGAATCCTTCTGGTCTGAGGAAGGTGAGCGCGGTTCACCGAAATCAATCACCATAATATTTGTGCATTTTGTGCTTATATTGTAATACATTTGTGTTGTGTGACGCTTACTTGTATTTTATAAAACTAAATAGTATGATTCCGTAGATAAAAAACAAAAATATTTTCTATCTGCAAAATTATATCTGAGCCTTCCCTTGGATTTAATGGAAATTTCAGAAATATAAATGGTTAGTGAAAATAAATCGTTCACAATTGATAGAATAAAAAAAGTCCAATGAAAAATGTTTTCTTCATATTCATGCAAACTGTTAAAATAAAACGGTATTAACGTAACGGGTTGAGTGTGAAGGAAGAAACTCCGTCACTTACTCATCTCTGTAGTGAGCCTTCATCCAGGACACGGGAAAGATTATTTAACGGGTTGAGTGTGAAGGAAGAAACTCCGTCACTTACTCATCTCTGTAGTGAGCCTTCATCCAGGACACGGGAAAGATTATTTAACGGGTTGAGTGTGAAGGAAGAAACTCCGTCACTTACTCATCTCTGTAGTGAGCCTTCATCCAGGACACGGGAAAGATTATTTAACGGGTTGAGTGTGAAGGAAGAAACTCCGTCACTTACTCATCTCTGTAGTGAGCCTTCATCCAGGACACGGGAAAGATTATTTAACGGGTTGAGTGTGAAGGAAGAAACTCCGTCACTTACTCATCTCTGTAGTGAGCCTTCATCCAGGACACGGGAAAGATTATTTAACGGGTTGAGTGTGAAGGAAGAAACTCCGTCACTTACTCATCTCTGTAGGGAGCCTTCATCCAGGACAGGGGAAAGATTATTTTGCTAAAATGCCTCGTAAGTGTTATTTCTATGTCCTGTAATCATGATACCTGTTATCTAAAAATGCTAACTGGTTATATATCACATCCCATCACATAATATTTAAACATTAATTGATACTCTGTACTGAAAATTAGCATCATTTGTGGCACGTGCATCACTGCCACCGTACGTGTATGGGTGGGCAGGTGGGTCAATACCACCGTACGTGTATGGGTGGGCGGGTGGGTCACTGCCACCGTTCGTGTATGGGTAGGCGGGTAGGTCACTGCCACCGTACGTGTATGTGTGAGTGGGTGGGTCACTACATTTATATATATAAAAAAAATTTAAAAAAATCCTGTATTTGGGAGGATGGGTAACATTGTACGAATTGAGTAGCATTGTTTCTGATCCAGCACCTGGCGAATTTTCTGCTTCCAGAAATAGGAAGGGGATCTTTCAACTTGGCATATCCCCCTTCAGACGACAGCTCCTCCAATGCAATAGGGAAGTACTGGTTGATTAATCTCAATTCTATTAATTTAATATCTATATTATCTGTAAATATTTGCATATACTGGTGTTGCTCTTATTGTACGGTTACTGGCCTTTCATTTTAACCAGCGAAGACAAATTATTTTACTCTTCGTACCACTATGAATAGAATTTCCTCCTGTAAAATATGTAAACAGTGTTTGTATATAGTAGCAATAATTTAATTATACACCTTTCTGTATAAACTAAACACTAACTAAATACCCAATATTAATAGTTCATAATTATAATATTAAAAGAACGATGAAAAAATTACGTAAAATATAAGTGTGGGTTTTATCTTAAATAATATATACAAGATTTATCTATATACTCGTATATTTAGAATTACGTTATAAACTGTAACGTGAAAACCACGTTTAACCACCCAGTGTACTTAAATATAGCCGTGAAAGTAAGAGTTCTGACACAAGTTGGAATATATATTAGAAAGTAACGTAAACTAAAAGTATAAACACGAATCAAACAACATATTGCTATGTGTTAACGTCTTGGAAACAAAAGTGAACCTGAAAAATAAAATAATCTACTATTGGCTTGTGACTACCACTTTTAAAACAGAGAACATGACACGTGTACCTTTTAAATTTATGTTTTATTAGACTAATGAGACGTGCTTTGTATTAATGAAGAGGATTGTCACCAAGCTTTGTTACATTTTTTATACTTACACATATCCATACTACGTTTAGCATTGTGCTCTGAATAGTTGTTAACTTTATTTCATTTGTTATACTTACACATATCCATACTACGTTTAGCATTGCGCTCTGAATAGTTGTTAACTTTATTTCATTTGTTATACTTACACATATCCATACTACGTTTAGCATTGCGCTCTGAATAGTTGTTAACTTTATTTCATTTGTTAAACTTACACATATCCATACTACGTTTAGCATTGCGCTCTGAATAGTTGTTAACTTTATTTCATTTGTTATACTTACACATATCCATACTACGTTTAGCTTTGCGCTCTGAATAGTTGTTAACTTTATTTCATTTGTTATACTTACACATATCCATACTACGTTTAGCATTGCGCTCTGAATAGTTGTTAACTTTATTTCATTTGTTATACTTACACATATCCATACTACGTTTAGCATTGCGCTCTGAATAGTTGTTAACTTTATTTCATTTGTTATACTTACACATATCCATACTACGTTTAGCATTGCACTCTGAATAGTTGTTAACTTTATTTCATTTGTTATACTTACACATATCCATACTACGTTTAGCATTACGCTCTAAATAGTTGTTAACGTTATTTCATTACGGAGGTTCATATTGATATACAGCACAAAACTTTAACGTGAATAACAAATACAATTGTGGCAAATTAATTTGACGATATAAATTACTTTAGAGCTCCAAAACGGTTTTTAAAAAAATTAAGTTTATTATAAATAGCTTAAAACGTATACAGGCCTCATTGAAATACATGTAATGATGTATTACAGAACAAAAAAGAATTAACCTATTTAAGGGGTGTTCCAAAGGCCCTATCCTTTCAATGTTATTTTCCTATATTTTCTGTACCTTTTTCTCAGGAACCACTGGTTCAATAACAGCAAAAGTTTTATATGTCTATATATTTGGTAGAAGTTATATACTATTAAACAGAAAGTAAAACTTTTTTAAAGCAAACATTATTTTTACAAAAATATTTTGAAATATATATTTTTTCCCGAATAATTTTATTATTTTTTGGCGTAATTATTAAAGATTTATTTCACAATGTCTTGCACTTAACATGTGTACAAGGGTGGCATGTAAAATTATATAATTGTTTATAAGGGTCCATGAAACACTTCCTGAGAAAAACTACATAAGTAAGAATAAAATTAAATTTTGGGAAATAGAGGACAAAGTCAAACTATACATACGATAAACATATAAGTGCTTTTTTAATAGGTCTCAAGCAATGAGATGTTTTAAAATAGGTTTTATCCACTCAATTACGGCAAGTGGCAGCAGAAAACATTTTTCATGATCATATTCTTCAACTAGGGCCAATGATTTTTGGTATTTACACCAACTATCACTTCCTTTCGGGTAAAGCCCATGTTGAGGATTTGAGTTACCTCAGAGCCCATATAGTAAATACAAATGTACCTGTACCATATAGCAAATACAAATGTACCTGTACCATATGGGTAAGTACAAATGTACCTGTACCATATAGGTAAATACAAATGTAACTGTACCATATGGGTAAATACTAATGTATCTGTACCATATGGGTAAATACCAATGTACCTGTACCATATAGGTAGATACCAATGTACCTGTACCATATGGGTAAATACCAATGTATCTGTACCATATGGGTAAATACAAATGTACCTGTACCATACGGGTAAATACTAATGTATCTGTACCATATGGGTAAATACCAATGTACCAGTACCATATGGGTAAATACCAATGTACCTGTACCATATGGGTAAATACCAATGTATCTGTACATATGGGTAAATACCAATGTACCAGTACCATATGGGTAAATACCAATGTACCTGTACCATATGGGTGAATACAAATGTATCTGTACCATATGGGTAAATACCAATGTACCTGTACCATATGGGTAAGTACCAATGTACCTGTACCATATGGGTAAATACCAATGTACCTGTACCATATGGGTAAATACAAATGTATCTGTACCATATGGGTAAAAACCAATGTACCTGTACCATAAGGGTAAATACCAATGTATCTGTACCATATGGGTAAATACCAATGTACCTGTACCATATGGGTAAATACCAATGTATCTGTACCATATGGGTAAATACCAATGTACCTGTACCATATGAGTAAATACCAGTGTACCTGTACCATATGGGAAAATACAAATGTACCTGTATGGGTGGATGGGTGGGCTATAGATACCCACGCAATATCACTGAAAGTAAGGGTCAATAGCAAAGTAAGTGAAGCGGTGGGTGTGTGGGTAAATACTACTGTACCTGTATGGGCGGATGGGTGGGCTATAGATACCCACGCAATATCACTGAAAGTAAAGGTTAATAGTAAATTAAGTGAAGCGGTGGGTGGGAGGGTAAATACCATTGTACCTGTATGGGCGGATGCATGGGCTATAGATACCCACGCAATATCACTGAAAGTAAGGGTTAATAGCAAAGTAAGTGAAGCGGTGGGAAGGAGGGTAAATACCAATGTACCTGTATGGGTGGATGCGTGGGCTATAGATACCCACGCAATATCACTGAAAGTAAGGGTTAATAGCAAAGAAAGTGAAGCAGTGGGCGGCTGGGTAAATACCAATGTACCTGTATGGGCGGATGCGTGGGCTATAGATACCCACGCAATATCACTGAAAGTAAAGGTTAATAGCAAAGTAAGTGAAGCGGTGGGTGGGTGGGTAAATACCAATGTACCTGTATGGGCGGATGCGTGGGCTATAGATACCCACGCAATATCACTGAAAGTAAAGGTTAATAGCAAAGTAAGTGAAGCGGTGGGTGGGTGGGTAAATACCAATGTACCTGTATGGGCGGATGGGTGGGCTATATATACCCACGCAATATCACTGAAAGTAAGGGTTAATAGCAAAGTAAGTGAAGCGGTGGGTGGGTGGGTAAATACCAATGTACCTGTATGGGCGGTTGGGTGGGCTATAGATACCCACGGAATATCACTGAAAGTAAGGGTTAATAGCAAAGTAAGTGAAGCGGTGGGCAGGTGGGTAAATACCAATGTACATGTATGGGCGGATAGGTGGGCTATAGATACCCACGCAATATCACTGAAAGTAAAGGTTAATAGTAAAGTAAGTGAAGCGGTGGTTGGGAGGTTAAATACCAATGTACCTGTATGGGCAGATGCGTGGGCTATAGATACCCACGCAATATCACTGAAAGTAAGGGTTAATAGCAAAGTAAGTGAAGCGGTAGGTGGGAGGGTAAATACCAATGTACCTGTATGGGCAGATGCGTCGGCTAAGATACCCACGCAATATCACTGAAAGTAAGGGTTAATAGCAAAGTAAGTGAAGCGGTGGGCGGGTGGGTAAATACCAATGTACCTGTATGGGCGGATGCGTGGGCTATAGATACCCACGCAATATCACTGAAAGTAAAGGTTAATAGCAAAGTAAGTGAAGCGGTGGGTGGGAGGGTAAATACCAATGTACCTGTATGGGCAGATGCGTGGGCTATAGATACCCACGCAATATCACTGAAAGTAAGGGTTAATAGCAAAGTAAGTGAAGCGGTGGGTGGGTGGGTAAATACCAATGTACCTGTATGGGCAGATGTGTGGGCTATAGATACCCACGCAATACCACTGAAAGTAAGGGTTAATAGCAAAGTAAGTGAAGCGGTGGACGGGTGGGTAAATATCAATGTACCTGTATGGGCGGATGCGTGGGCTATAGATACCCACGCAATATCACTGAAAGTAAAGGTTAATAGCAAAGTAAGTGAAGCGGTGGGTGGGAGGGTTAATACCAATGTACCTGTATGGGCAGATGCGTGGGCTATAGATACCCACGCAATATCACTGAAAGTAAGGGTTAATAGCAAAGTAAGTGAAGCGGTGGGCGGGTAGGTAAATACCAATGTACCTGTATGGGCGGATGCATGGGCTATAGATACCCACGCAATATCACTGAAAGTAAAGGTTAATAGCAAATTAAGTGAAGCGGTGGGTGGGAGGGTAAATACCAATGTACCTGTATGGGCGGATGCGTGGGCTATAGATACCCACGCAATATCACTGAAAGTAAGGGTTAATAGCAAAGAAAGTGAAGTGGTAGGCGGGTGGGTAAATAGCAATGTACCTGTATGGGCGGATGCGTGGGCTATAGATACCCACGTAATATCACTGAAAGTAAGGGTTTATAGCAAAGTAAGTGAAGCGGTGGGTGGGTGGGTAAATACCAATGTACCTGTATGGGTGGATGCGTTGGCTATAGATACCCACGCAATATCACTGAAAGTAAGGGTTAATAGCAAAGTAAGTGAAGCGGTGGGCGGGTGGGTAAATACCAATGTACCTGTATGGGCGGATGCGTGGGCTATAGATACCCAGGCAATATCACTGAAAGTAAAGGTTAATAGCAAAGTAAGTGAAGCGGTGGTTGGGAGGGTAAATACCAATGTACCTGTATGGGCAGATGCGTGGGCTATAGATACCCACGCAATATCACTGAAAGTAAGGGTTAATAGCAAAGTAAGTGAAGCGGTGGGCGGGTAGGTAAATACCAATGTACCTGTATGGGCGGATGCATGGGCTATAGATACCCACGCAATATCACTGAAAGTAAAGGTTAATAGCAAAGTAAGTGAAGCGGTGGGTGGGAGGGTAAATACCAATGTACTTGTATGGGCGGATGCGTGGGCTATAGATACCCACGCAATATCACTGAAAGTAAGGGTTAATAGCAAAGAAAGTGAAGCGGTGGGTGGGTGGGTAAATACCAATGTACCTGTATGGGCGGATGGGTGGGCTATAGATACCCACGCAATATCACTGAAAGTAAGGGTTAATAGCAAAGTAAGTGAAGCGGTAGGCGGGTGGGTAAATGCCAATGTACCTGTATGGGCGGATGGGTGGGCTATAGATACCCACGCAATATCACTGAAAGGTCAATAATCGAGTCATTCATATTACCTGTACTTCTGTGTATGGCTAGACCGTAGTATTTCTGAACTGAGGTATGTCAGCATCTGTTAGTCGGTTGCGGCTGCCAATGTGGGCGATGTGTGTAGTGTTTACTTTTGAGTGTTCACAATAAAGAATAATTACGAATGTAAACAAAGACTGTTAGCTGGGTATATACTTGCCAATTGTTTTTTGGCACACTATAAAGCTGCTTCAGGTTGACCAACAGTGGAAAGAAAAACAACTATTTGTATGTCAGTTACTTTAACAAATAGTAATATTGTTGTTACATAGATGCAACTATGGAAACATTTTACTGTGCAGTCAATATTTATATATTTTTTTAAAATACCTCTCATTATCATAATCAAATAATTGTTTACCAAAATTTTCAGAGAACAATTAAATGAATTAAAAAAAAAATATTTTTTGTATCCTTACCGAACCTTAAATATGGAAAATATATTATATTGTGTAGACTTTTAACAACATATGGAAACCCACGTGATGTTCTATACATAAGGTGTACGAAAAGAAATATATTTGTAGTCATACTTCACCTCAACAGTTCAGTTGAGTCGAACTAATGTGCTCGATAGCAAAATTGTTCCTTTCCTCCGTTATTTTGGCTAGTATTACTACAGTTGCTGAAACCCTTTTGACCTCAACATTTTTTTTTCGATTAAAATATAACTAAACAACTAATCAGTTATATTTAAGTTACAGGATCCTGAGTCTTCGAAGACATGTACACTGTACAGAGGCTTGAATTGTAAATATAGAGCGGCACCAAGCACAATCCTTATTTACAAAATATTTATTTATTGTTCACAGGAATATAAGGACAATATCATTGACGATCACAAATAATAATTTATAGTTAGATTCACGTATTCATAATTATGTTTAACGACAAAGTAACTCCATAAAGAGTTTCTTTGAACAAAAATAACATGTTTTTCAATTTGAAGTGTTATTTCTAAACTCAAAAAAGTTACCTTTAAAATAAGGCTTAGTTGTTAGCCTATTACTTAGTTGTTAGCCTATTACTTAGTTGTTAGCCTATTACTTAGTTGTTAGCCTATTACTTAGTTGTTAGCCTATTACTTAGTTGTTAGCCTATTACTTTGCTTATTTACTTAAAACTTTAGATTTAAGTATGAAAATACTTACATTAAATCTATTTAGGACATTATATATCCAGGTTAAGTGTTAAAGGCCGCTTCTTAGTCCTAACCTCACCTGATAAAATAAGACCGCTTGTAATATTTTCTTTTACCTTTACCTTAAATACTCAAATTTCAACGTATATTATTTCTCATAAACAACAAATCACAAATAGTAATAACTATGCAAAGATAGATGTTGCAATCCTAGTAAAATGAATAAGCTTTGTTAAAATATTTCTGTTAATAACTATAATACTCTAATTTGTAAAATAATATTGCGCAGTAGTTAAGTGTTAGAGTTATATCGATTATGTGACCAGGTACCACGTCGAGATCCCGTAATATGATATAATTACCGGTGAAGAGATTACAGGCAGGTGTTCGCCAGGACCTCTCTCCTCACTCTGCAGGGGGGGAGTGATATATAATCCATTTACACTGCTTTATTGAATTAATGCTGTACTGCCACCAGTAATATCAATCTACAAAGACTAACGCTGAGCTTCATGGAACATTTGGAGTTGTTATTTCTAGTAGGGACTGAACTATGCCAGTGTATGTGGCAAAACTACAAAATACAGAGTATACAAATCAATTCAACTTATAAATATAAAATTGCATTATACTAAGGAAGATATAAATATCCCAATAAAATATGTCCAAATATCCTTAGTATAACGTAATGTTTAATTTAAATATTCATGCTTGATTTAATTACCATGCACATAATGAGATTCGTATATTTAATTTTAATTTAAGCTATTTATTTACTACATCTATCTGAAACTAAATATTTACGTATCAAATAATATCCAACTGATAATTTAAAATACATTTTATTTAAATTTCAATAAATATATATTGAGAGTTTTAACATATTTCAAATTAATTTTCATAAATAGAATACAACATCGTGAATAAACCTAAAAACATAATTTTGTAGATGAACAACTCGATCATCAATCTGTATGAACAAAATTTTAGTTTCTTGCACGTGATTGAATGAGTTCCATAGGTCATGTCCTTTTGTTAGTGAAATACAATAAGTATTTATTTGTAATGATAAAATAATTAAATTCCAGATGATACAGTAATTATTAAATTAATAATCCCTTTATCTAAATGTGTGAAATACGTTTGCAGTAAAACAAGCTTTCATTTGTGGATTTTTTACCTTCATACAAAGTACATTTTGGATTAAAAAATTACAACACCATTGATAGTTTACCAAATGATCTTACAAAATGATGGTCGTACCTCCCCGTTTTCCTAAACGTACGCGTGTATTTACAAATCTTTAACAACACTTGATATGACAAATAATACTGTTTTTACTTTTAATAAGGCCTCATTTAGGTTTTAGCTTAACGTTTAGAATATTATCTCTGTTAATATGGAAATTCATTAACAATATAATACTACCCAGAACTTGTACATTACGCATGAAAATGTACATTATACTTGTTTTATAATTTATAAAACAATGTTTACCTGAAAGTCCAGCTAGGTTTTTTTTGCATAGACTCAAAAAAATCTATATTCATTTTTATTAAGTAGCCCATTCAAAAACTTAAAACAGCAAACGACTGTATTTTAACCCAACTAATCCTAACTTATTTTTTTGTTTGTAAAATTAAATTTTCTTGTATAAATGTTATATTTAGAGTTTTCTAAAGATGATTTTCTATTTCCATATTAGTTCTTATACAAAAAAAACTCACGTTCCCATTTGGGATAGTGGGATCAAAAGGGTGAGATAAAAATGGACAACATTAAAAAAAAAACAAAAAACATTTGAATGAGTAATAATTAAATACGGCACCGATTTAGTGTTTGAGAAACAAAGTGAATAACTACATATTCCTATAGTGAATACATTTTTTAGGTAAGAAAAACAGTTAAAGTTTTGCTAAAACCGTTTATGAAAATATGAAAACCCCCTAAATAAACACATAACTAGCAACTAACTACAAACTAGCATATCTATACAGGTAAACTGTATTTTAAATTATTTCAGAACATGTTAATATGAATAAATTCTCAGTTCACATAAAACAGCACACGTTATCTGGAACAACAATGTGAACTACTGTGAGTGTTCTTCATATAACAGCACACGTTATCTGGAACAACAATGTGAACTACTGTGAGTGTTCTTCAACACCTCTTTAGAAATGTTTCAAAGCAGTGAATGTGCATTGCAATGTTACATTTTTTACATTTTAGTCTTGAATTTTTTTCATTATCCACACTTTGATTGTTTGACATTCTTTAAGGTGATATGTTCAGTTCCATCACAACGTACATGTTCGGTGACACTATTATGTAATGGAGCTACCTGTCATGGTGGTTTTTCAATCGATGGTCTATTAGCATATTTTTTAAAATATGACAATGTAATGGTTCTTGTAAAATTTAAAAGGTCAAGTTGTTGAAGTTTTCCATCGTTATAGCTGCCAGGCATTATTTACAGAAGCGGTTATCATGAAAAATTGTAACTGCCAGTACCATTTTTCCCTCTAATATTTACTCTCATTTTGTCTACATTTTCATCCATCCTATCTATACCACCTATGTACGTATTGTACAGGATGACTGATGCTGGTTGATCGACGTAAATATGTTTTTTTTTTTTTCAGATTGGATAAATCATTTTACCTTCCTTACAGGGTTAACACCTGCTTTTGTAGAGGCCATTGTGGCAATATTGTTGTCCATGAATCTTACAAGTTGTATGCCTCTTTCTTTTTTGTTAATTAATTTGACATCTATAAGGGGAGTTTTTTTAGTTCTATGGCTCTCAATATGCATGTGCCAAACCCCCTTTGTTTTAATTATTCAAACTAGTAAACTTGTAAAAAAGTTATCAAAGTAGATGCTGTAATTATTGCCAGGTAATTTTTCAATTAGATTTACCACCACTGAACCACCAAGACCCTCGTACAGTGTCGATTGTACGACAGAGGTACCAAGCCTTGTAACCTAAGCGAATGGGTTAATTATACATGTGTTGTTTACAGCCATGTCTCCCGTAGTATGGAATCATAGATTCATTAAACGATAGATTTACTTCATTCGGAAAATACTCTAACCACTTTTCATTTAGCATATTGAGAAGAGACATTACTTTGGAAAACCGACTATTGTCAAGATTGTTACTATCGCAAAAGTGGACGTATTTCATAATCTCGCTGAATCTATTACGGAACATTGCACTTGACACAGCTTTATTATTTGTGTCAGGACTTTCAACCTAGTACATACGATACTTTGGTACCTGGCAATAACCACTAGTTAGTAAGATTGCTAAAAAACACGAAATTCTGCTTGATCGATTTTGAAGTTTTTTGGAATGCATATGTAATCGAAAAGTTACATATCAAATTCAAAACTTCATTATCATAAAACAGTTTAAAAAATTCAACTGGATCATCATATTCACAATTTAAAAGCCAATTGGGAAGCTGAAATTCTTGTTCTGGTACCAAAATAGCATTACTGTCGGTGCGCCAGTTACGTACCTTGGACCTTTTCTTATGGTTAGTGTCAGTAACTAATCGCTTAGGGCTGTTTGACTTAGGATAAATATTACATATTTTTGCCCCATTACTTTTTACCATGTGAATATTTGAATGGAGCTGGAATGGTTTTTAAGAGCTTTGTTATAGTATTGACTGTCTGTAGTTCAGTAAGTAAGCTGCTTGGCTTAGGATGGTAAATATTAGAATTTATTGTCCAATTAGTTTCATGGACGTTTGAATGAAGCTGGTATAAAGAAGCATTGTTACTGAAATCTGCTATTTCACTAGACTCTCTGCTTCAGTTTCATGGACGTTTGAATGAAGCTGGTATAAAGAAGCATTGTTACTGAAATCTGCTATTTCACTAGACTCTCTGCTTCAGTTTCATGGACGTTTAAATGGAGCTGGTTTCTGCTATTTCACTAGACTCTCTGCTTCAGTTTCATGGATGTTTGAATGAAGCTGGTTTATAGAAGCATTGTTACTGAAATCTGCTATTTCACTAAGATTTCTGCTTCAGTTTTATGGACGTTTGAATGGAGCTAGTTTATAAAAGCCTTGTTACTGAAATCTGCTATTTTACTAGGCTTCTATGCTTCAGTTTCAAATATATTAAATATTTCTGGTTTTACCTCTTTGACGATTTCGCCTTTAATAAGTTGTTCTATAGTTGCTTCGGCTTCTGAAAGCAGAATGTTTCTAGGAAGATGATCGAGATTGTCATCGTCTTCTTCTCCGCTATTCTCGTCAGACTGAATCTCAGATGGTAGAATTGTTATAATTCCAGATAAAATGAAATTTTCCATCAATGCGCCTGCTATCGTATCCTAAGTGAATTTGAAACAGAAAACCCAATTGAAAAAAAACATGTAGTCATTCAGTCCCGCTGATCCCAAAAGGGAACAACAATATTACATTTAATAACAAATGAATAAATAATGTTAAATATAGTTATGTACTAGACTAACATTTAAAAAACAATTGTGGTCCACTGTTTTACAAATATAACTAGTTTTAACAATCGAAAACACTTACCTTGTATTTGAAGACATAGTGTTTTAACATAACCTCTTTAACTTGGCCAAACCAAAGGACAGAATGCAACAATTGGAGGAACCTTACACTGGCCATCAACAGGGTGCCACTGTCCCTCACCAATGACAAAAAATTACCTTTACTCCCTCTTAAAACATTCTATAAAATTAAAAATAATTTTTCCCATTTGGGAACAGTGGAGATAAATGGGTTAAACAATTTTAATATTTTAGAAAAACTTACTTTCCCAATTATGAGTTTAGGGAAAACACGATTTTTCAGTTAGAATAAAATAATAGTGACTGTTTTAAGTTAAATAAATGTTTGTAGCCATAATTCACAGCTGTATTTGAATAAAATCAATACGTTTTTCAATTTTTTATAAATACCAGTCTCTTGCAAGGAAATATATTAAAATTAACAAAATTAAACAAAAAAAATCGTTTAATCACACTTTCTGTATGAAAGTTAAAAATACCAATAAGTAAAGTAATTTTTAATTCATGATTCTCTCTTTAATCGTTATAGAATAATAACAGTGAGTGTATAGATATTTCAAGAATCAAGTGATGGACATATCTCTGAAGGTCTTCTGTGTCCGTATTGTACTGTAGTTGTGACTTATACTCTTCGAGTAAACACTTGCTGGTATTTGATGATCTTCATTATTATATTTTTCCTTATTTAATTTATTCTTTATTTTCAAAGACACTTTTCATACATTCAAATAGTAACCATTCCCCTGCTTCCTCGTGTATCTTATAAAGGTAGAACTATTAGGTCATGTCCCAAATAATTGAGCTATTTGTGTAATAAATCATAACAAATACCTGTCAGCAGGCATACCAACTGTTAGTCTTCCTCTCAATTACAAATGGTTTTTCTGTACTAAAAATTGTATGTTTTTTATTCTGTACCGTTATTTAATATCCACATTTTAAATATAATTTAAAAACGTGAATATTATTTGTGTTAGATGATTTTCTGTTTTTGGATTAATTCCATTCCTACATTTTGGTTATTTGGGAGACTGAGTCTACAGGTGGAAAATGTGTGATAAAACCCACAGCTGTGGAGGAGAGTACATCTCCTTTGTATTGTATTTCACATATGTGGACAATACTTCATACAGAACACATGATGTTTTGGATATATAAGTTCGTTAAGTATCTATTACTGTTTTATCAATGGTTGGGGAAAAACTTGTGTTTCTGCATGCTTTATTTTAAAAACACTTGACTACGAATAATTGTACTGCAGAGTGCCATGTTATTAATTTTTCAAATCGTTCCAAACAATAGGAATGGTATTGGAAGAGTAATTGCAGTAACATTTAACAGATTAATCTATTCACTACTGTTTATGTGAGCTGTAGTGATTTAGCTAAACACGTTCTGTCTTTCAATTCTTTCACGGTGACTTAACCGTGAACCTCCATTATCACTGATTCATCATAACGAGTTCTCTCACTATAATACGCTAGTGCAATACAATAATATAATAATGCACTCGATTTTTGTACTAAAGTCAGGGAGATTTTAGTAAAGATTAGATCAAATAATAGTTTTTGTTTTTGTGTTTATTATTTCTCCTACACTCAATACATAATAAACTACAATTACGTGCAATTTTAATGGCATTCCTTTTAATATCCGAGTGAACTGACAAAATAAAGTACTGAATATTGAATCTTTCCTTCTAGCAGTGTTTCTCCATTTTGCTACAAGCATATAGCTAAGATGATTCATAAACATTATGTCTATGTATTTTCCAATTTCTTAAAATGACAAATTTATTAGATTTGCTTAAAAAAGACATCAGTTGTCGAAAAAACTTTTATTCCTATATATTTGTATATTATGTAAATTCATTAGCAGTTTTAATTTGTATAGAAGGTATATTTCTCAATATGGCAAATATTTACCAGATATAATTTAAAACTGATCTTGGTTAACTTGTCATTGTGTGTCTTTGCAAGTGGCTAATAATAATGCATAAACAGAAAGGCACACTTCTAGAAAACAAATGGTTTGTGCTTTCACAAAGCCTGATCACACAAAGATTTGAACCACAATGGTATCAATTGACAATATTCATGGACAATGCTTACCTATACCTGGGTGGAGAAGCCACTGTTTGATCTGTCACTTGTGACTAGGCTGGTCCACAGAGAATACATAAACAGATATCGTATTCAACAGTGAGGGGTAAATGTGTGTCACAAAGTTAATTCTCCATGATGTAATGCAATTACAGGAGTAGCTCTTTCTCAGACCATTCTTTATGCTATCCAGATCATTAAAATCTATCCGTTAAGTTGCTGTGAGACTTGAAAAATTACCGATGCCAAGAAGCCTCGAAATTTTTTGAACCAATTTCTATGGACCATTTGAAGGATATGGTGACCCTATACCATCTCAAATGAAGACTTGGAGAGAAGACAAGCCTTGCAGCGGAATCCATGAAGGAGCAGACAAATATTAAGACCCAGAATTTGAAGACAAAATGTGGAGAAAGAGTTAGATAAGCAACTCCTGACTTTTGCACGAGCCAAGGAAATGGCTACTAACCATTAGAGAGTGTTTATCAGAGCCCTACGCTCCTTCTAGAAGCTATAGAAATTAAATCAAGTAAGTCTTTACACCATCATAAATAGCAAGAGGAGTCATAATATCTTCTTAGGGCCTTCTTTCCGATCTGCCTGCTTGCTTGAAGCCGTTATATCCTCATCCTATCTTATCCTAGGCTGAAGAGGCCCTAGTGGCGTAGAACAGCCACAGCTCCTTGCTGCACATCACCGATCCAGTCTAGTGAGCTACTTGAAATATGGCTGCTCAGTACTTGACTTACACAGTCCTACTTGGCAGTACGGACCCTCTGAGTCCTACTTGGCTATATTGGACTTGCTTAGTCCTATTTGAGTGTACTGGACCACTCAGTGCTACTTTATTGGATCTGCTCAGTCCTACTTCGCAGTATTGTAGGCCATTCAGCTCCTGCGTTGGAAAATATCAAGGGGAGCATGGATGATTTATGTATTTCAGTTATGCACATAGTAAATCCTAAGCTTTCTAATTTGTCGCTTTGTTTTACAAATAGTTATATGAATTTCAAATTATAAGATTAAACCGATATAACTAATATACTGTACTACAACATTACATTTTTACTTATGGTTGTCAGTAATATCCTAGAAAAATATGTAAAATTACAGCCAGTAAGCTTGCTTAAAATCAATATTTTTCTGACGTAGCACAATATGGCTTATAAAGCAGAAAAAAAAAAAAAAAAAAAAAATTATTAGTTCACTTAATAAATGTTTGAAAATGATGTATTATTAACATCACTGGATCTTGCTACAATTTTGATTCTGTAGATAGGGAAAAATAATGTCTAAAGACCGATATTATTGGCATACAAAACTTATAATTAAATTCATTTAAAAGCTACGTTGACATTTGGGTACAATTGTAACCATTTCTGGATTTTAGTACTTAATTCCAGTAACTTAATTAGTATATACTACAGTGTCATTTATGGATATGCCACGGGACCAATCCATTTGTAATATATTTATATTTTAATAGCTTCAGTATTAAACTTAATATTAACGTGTTACACTTTTTTTATTCAATGACGACTTGACTGTGACACAGTAACGGTAACCACATGTGTGGACTACTATAGGTAGGTAGCAAGTGTATATTATTGATCACAAGCCTCCTTGAGACATACACTTTCTATTATGTCGAACAAAAAGACTGATTTTGGTTCTTAGAATTGCAGAAAAATGTGCAGCCCTAATGTGGTGGGACTCATACTTAAAAAAAAAATTTACAACATAATGTCTTGAAAAAAAAGTTTCTGCTACAATCAAATCAGCAGCAAACTTAAATCAGGCACACCGTACCTACAATTCATAACAGCTTATTATGGAGACACGCACAGTGAATAATAATAGATGATTATAAAGCAAAGTTTTTATCAAATATTAAAAACCTATTTTGAGGGTGTACAACAAAAGGGATAGTCAAAGGCTGCGCGGCTAGGCTCTGTAGTATCCACCTCACACCTGACTCTCAAAATGTTCATATTTTGTTACACCTACTAATGCATGCTCTCCAGCACACATATAAGAGCTAGCACACATACAACAAGAGCTAGCACACATACAACACGAGCTAGCACACAAACATCAAGAGCTAGTACACATACAACAAGAGCTAGCACACAATCAACAATAGCTAGTACACAAACAACAAGAGCTAGTACACATACAACAATAGATCGCAAACATACAACAAGAGCTAGTACACAATCAACAATAGCTAGTACACAAACAACAAGAGCTAGTACACATACAACAATAGCTAGCACACATACAACAAGAGCTAGCATACACACCAAGAGCTATGACTATTGACTAGCAATGACAATTGCTGTGTGAACAAAAGACACAAGCAATTGTCATTGGACACCCAAGACTAATTTTTAAAGTTAATATTGACACATTTCCTAAGCTTCAACTAAATAAATCTACTTTATATTATTGTGACAAAGTAAAGAATCTTGGTCTTGTCATGGGTAGGACTTTGAATTGGACTGATCAGATTATGACTACGTGCAATCGAGTGTTTGCTGGCATTCACTGCTTGAAACGTTATGCACCTTCTCTTCCATTTAACGTTAAAGTGATGCTGGTCAAGACATTTGTTTTGCCTCATTTTATTTATTGTGACATCGTAACTAGTGACATGACTGTTAAGCTCTCGGACAAGCTTCAACGTGCGCAGAACTATTGTATAAAATTTATTTTCAATCTACGGTGTTATGATCACGTTAGGCCATTCTTCAATCAACTGTCTATTCTGAAGCTTAAACAGCTTCGTGAGTATCATTTACTATTACTGGTTCACAAGATTTTAAAAACAAAAAATCCCAGTTACTTGTCCGAGAGTTTCAGGTTCATGAACGAAATAAGTTCTAGAAATACTCGTCAGGGAGCATCAATATTATCAGTCCCTGTACATCGTACTACTTTATATAACAAATCTTTCACTGTAACAGCTTGTCGCCTTTGGAATGCGCTCCCTGACAGCATCAAAATAATCGAAGGTTACCCTCGTTACGGGATGGAAGTTAAAGGTCATTTGATGCGGGATCTGTAGTGGCGGTGGGCTGGTGGTTTGCGGGGGCTATGTGGAGTGTGAGTAAGGTATGAATGTGTGAGTGTCTTTAAAGCGTTTTTTCTTTCTTTCTTTTGAATTTTACTATTACATTTGAATATTTAGTGCCAATTTCTTTTGTATTGATGAGCTTTATTAGATTTTTTAATCTTTTAAATTTTGTTTATTTTTACATACAATAGTCTTATATTGCATTGCGTAGAGTTTAATATGATTTTATATTATCTATTTCAAGATGTATTATTTATCTGAGTTTAAGTGGTAGAAAGGACTCTATAGTCCTAACTTCACCTCCAATAAAGCCATTTTTCATATCATTTCAAGAGCTCGCAAACATACAACAAGAGCTAGAACACATACAACAAGAGCTAGCATACATCCAACAAGAGCTAGCACACATCCAACAAGAGATAGTCCACATAAAAAAGAGCTAGCACACATACAACAAGAGCTAGTACACAAAAACATGAGCTCGCATACATACAACAAGAGCTAGAACACATACAACAAGAGCTAGCACCCGTCCAACAAGAGCTAGTACACAAACAACATGAGCTCGTACACATACAACCAGAGTTAGAACACATACAACAAAAGCTAGCATACATCCAACAAAAGCTAGTACACAAATAACATGAGCTCGTACACATACAACAAGAGCTAGAACACATACAACAAGAGCTAGCACACATCCAACAAGATCTAGAACACAAACAACATGAGCTCTTACATATACAACAAGAGCTAGAACACATACAACAAAAGCTAGTATACACACAACAAGAGCTAGTACACAAACAACATGAGCTCACACACATACAACAAGAGTTAGAACACATACAACAAGAGCTAGCATACATCCAATGAGTAATAATTAAATACGGCACCGATTTAGTGTTTGAGAAACAAAGTGAATAACTACATATTCCTATAGTGAATACATTTTTTAGGTAAGAAAAACAGTAAAAGTTTTGCTAAAACCGTTTATGAAAATATGAAAAACCCCTAAGCAAACACATAACTAGCAACTAACTACAAACTAGTACACAAACAACATGAGCTCGCACACATACAACAAGAGTTAGAACACATACAGCAAGAGCTAGCATACATCCAACAAAAGCTAGCACACATCCAACAAGAGCTAGTACACATATAACAACAGCTAGCACTCATACAACAATAGCTAGTCCACATAAAAAAGAGCTAGCACACATACAACAAGAGCTAGTACACATACAACAAGAGGTAGTACAAATACGTCTTAAGATTATGCTGAGTATTATGGTGGTTCCCCGGTAACATTTGACACTGTCTTCATGTTTTCTTATATTTATCTGTTGTCAATAGCGTGTTGACTTGTTGAATTTTTATTGCTATTGTTTAACTATTTAATGTATAATTCAGTATATTTGAGTATTTATCATTATCATTTTGTTTAAATTATTTACAAAAGAATTTAAAACTAGCTTTTAAGATCATCTGATTAAATGAACATATTTGTAGGAGTTAGTGAAATACTGTGGTAAGGAAGATTACAGGGTGTGGATTCTAATCGGAAAGCACAGTATTAGTCTTGAACCTAACAGACAGTACTTGCTGTTTAGTTCCATCAATATCAGTAAGGGACCAAGCATTTATTCAAATACCTCCTTTCTAGTACAATTCTCCTTAGTCCACATATAAATATTTAAGAAAGCCAAAAGAAAAATTATATTTCTTAGATATTATGACTTACATTAAACACACATTAGAAGATACTAGCTCACTTTTGAAAATAACTTTGATAAATTGAGTGAAACTACCCTCACAGTGACACAAAATCTAATGCTATAAACTGCATTGAGACTGCACTCAACGTCGATGCAAAAAAATAATGTTAAACATTCCGGAAACCTTCTTTGCTAACTGTTGAGGATCCAGAGGGTAAGCGCTTAAAAGCCTCAGGACTTTGTACCTGAATTAGATATAATGCAAGTTCACATCCTTGCCTTGTCTGGTACTTTTTACTAGTACAGTACAAGCTGAATATTTCCCCTACTCTGTCTGGTAAGTTCTTGCACAGGACAGAATAATAGCCTATATTGAATGGGTAAACGTCTGGTTAAAAAGGCCGGCTTCTCCTAAAAAAAAAAAAAAAAATGGGCGAAAAATTAAAATGACAACAAAACTGACGTAATCTTCGACATGGATTTAAAAATATATGAAGAAATTAATACCATAAATAAGTGAATGCAACATTAAAAACTAGATCAAAATTGACATATACTACTTATTACAAAACGTACGTCAAAACCCGTGAAAATAATTGCTATGTGTCAGTTATCTCGTAAAGTGAGTAAGACAGCCTATAAAGGGTACTATCACAGCTAGGTAGGTGGAGTCTGTACATATAACTTACTATTCTCTATGTGTGCCAGCAGGCTGTTTATTAGCACAGTGCCCGTCATTCGTGCGGGGTTTACGTTGATTTATATTGTGCTTACTGCATTCAGTAATACATGTACTTACTGGAATCTGTGTAATGCAAACTACCCATTAGTCATTGTACCCATATGAAAGAAGACTGTAGGTATCACGCACATCTCCTATGACGTCACATTGGCGAAATGGAATCAACAAACATAAAAATACAGTTCTAATTCCCGTAGTTTACATTTCCAGCTGATAAGTGGTAAATAAATTACCAGCTGGTAGATTTAGTTACCAGTATTTTATCAAATAATCAAGCCAGATGATTTCATCCATGTGACGTCACAGTCTACTGCGCAGCCTCGTCGTGATACCTATTGTCTTTTCTAGTTACCATGGTTCTGGTTAGGTTTGGTCCGGTATTCTCTTCAGAACAACGTAAGTTGTTTATTTATTACAACAGCTGATTAATGAAACTATCATAAAAAACTAAATGTAAAATTGGTATTGCCATAGGGGTTAAATTGATACTTCTTAGAACCCCTGGGAAGGTTTCCTAATAGGATTTCAAAATAAAGATAGGCCTATATGTTAACCAGAGACCCTAAAATGCCCATGCAACGTATCAGATGCAAACACACAACATGAAATAATGAAATAATGAATTTATTCACACAAAAAATTATCATACATACAAATTGCCATAATACATAATTGTGAATATACCTAGCCACTTATCCAGTAGTGTGGCTAGGTTAAACAAAAATGAAAAACAAGATTATAAACAATTATAACAATGAGTCCAGTTCAGCAAGCTTATTATCAAGGTAATACAGCTCTCTGCAGCGCAAGTGGTTACAGTTCAACTTAAATTATATACATATTCAACTATATTCAAAACAAATACAAATCATACCATGTATTGGCTCATAAAGTCTGTTTGTTCTAACGTGAAAAGCCATTGTTTTAATTTTTGACAAAACTTTGTTTCATTATTGATTTGCTTGATTTCAAGAGGCAATTTATTGAAATAATTTGGCCCAAGATAGTTAAAAGATTGTTTAAAAATAGTTTTATTAACCTTAGGTTTAATAAAGATGCGTTGATTGTTACTCCTAATATTATAGTTGGGACGTGAAGATCCTTTGTTGCCACTTCTTATATAAAACAGTCTTAAAGTTTTAAAACAAAATAAGTGTTGGATTGGAAGTACTTTTAAATTGGGTAAAACACACACACACACACACACACACACACACACACACACACACACACACACACACACACACACACACACACACACACACACACACACACACACACACACACACACACACACACACACACACACACACACACACACACACACACGCACGCACGCACGCACGCACGCACGCACGCACACGCGCACGTGCACACACACGCACACGCACATGCTTACACACACATGCTTACACACACATGCACGCACACACATTAGATTTGTATATAATAGTAAGATAATAATGCAGCGATAGATGTACACATATTGTAGTAATGGCCCACCCACTTACACATGCACGTACACGTTGGTAAACAGCTCACCTACCCATTCATCAATAAATTACAGGGAAGTAATAGCCCGCCCTCCAATACACCTACCATGTTAGTACCCCTCCCCCCCCCCACAGTAAAAAGATCATTTCGTTCTGTAAGTCGTCTTTGTAACACTATATATTTCGTTTTGGTATTGAAAACGTGTTTTTTAATTGTCTAAATGTAATCATTTTAAAAATTTAAAACATGGCACTGTCGGTAGGACACAAACGCTCACTCCCTCAATGAATTGGTTTTGAATAGTCAGAATAAAAACTATTCTACATAGGTTACAAATAAATAACTAAGACTTCTTCAATAACTCGTCAACTTAATTGCTGGCTTTCAAGGGGAAAACATATAATAATCCTGGTGAAACTGATGCAAGTTATATATTTTCGACTTGGCTGGGAAAAGCTATTTGGTTTTCATTACCAAATAAACCAAATTTATTCATATTTATCTACTTAAAAATAAATTAGCAATGATAAAGAACTGAAGACTATATTTGATACATATGGTTAGCTATGCAAAACTATTATTCTTTACAATACACATTCTAACTCCTACAAATGAAAACAAATATTTTATGAAAAATGAAATCAACCCAATTACTAGCACTTATGAATGGAAAAAAACGCTTACTGAAACTTGAGTGAAAATTAAAAAGCTCATTTCAAAGAAGAGTATGGGACTGATATTAGATTTTAGGAAGTTATCACAGGAATACACTTTACTAATTTGCAAGGTCTTTATTTGTCACTAGCATAGGGGCTATTCAGACAAATCATATATACTCAGCACATATTCATATTCAACAAATTGAAACCAAAAGTTCTTCATCGTAAGAATATGTGGTCTTTAAGGAAAACAGAAAAAGAAGTTACCATATAAAAGCTGCAAGAAGAATTCAAATAAAGGTTTTAAATAACGAACGAGTGTGGGTAAATATCATTCAAGAAAGGCATTTGGAACTTGGGGTTGTTGTTAGTAAATACATCGGATCGAGATAGTACCTGGTTGTAATGTCCTCTAGATATGTAGATAGGTCAATTTAATCCTAGCAAAATTATGAGATAACTTTTAGACTTACATTAAAGAACATCTGAATGGTTTTAAAATAGTAAACAAGTCAGTCATTGTTCCAAAGAGCTTGTTAAGTGTAAATATATATTTCCGTAGCTGCCCGGTCGAACAAAATACGAAACTCTTTGGCTTCAATATTTTCTGTCCAATTTATTATAATTACATTACAAATATTTGCTCTTCTCTCCATGAGCTATATTTTCTTTCATTACTCAGACGATTGCGTATTTGCTACTAATAGGGTATATATATATATATATATATATATATATATATATATATATATATATACATATATATAATTACTTTTTAATGAAAAAAAAATATTGAAAGGGAAAGGCCGTTAATGTTAAATAATGTAGTAATGTATTACTTTAAAACTACTTAGCTGCCGTGTGAGTCCAGTATGCCAGACGGCTCTTTGTCTCAGCTAGCTGCCGTGTGATTCCAGTATGCCAGACGGCTCTTTGTCTCAGCTAGCTGCCGTGTGAGTCCAGTATGCCCGACGGCTCTTTGTCTCAGCTAGCTGCCGTGTGAGTCCAGTATGCCAGACGGCTCTTTGTCTCAGCTAGCTGCCGTGTGAGTCCAGTATGCCAGACGGCTCTTTGTCTCAGCTAGCTGCCGTGTGAGTCCAGTATGCCAGACGGCTCTTTGTCTCAGCTAGCTACCGTGTGAGTCCAGTATGCCCGACGGCTCTTTGTCTCAGCTAGCTGCCGTGTGAGTCCAGTATGCCCGACGGCTCTTTGTCTCAGCTAGCTGCCGTGTGAGTCCAGTATGCCCGACGGCTCTTTGTCTCAGCTAGCTGCCGTGTCAATCCAGTATGCCCGACGGCTCTTTGTCTCAGCTAGCTGCCGTGTAAGTCAGACCACTATGCCTGACATTATTGCTCAACGATCTTTGGGGTTTTTTTAATTGTTACTCGTCTGGTCCTATTTCCTTAAAGAAACCGATTACACTTTGTTGTAATGCAAACATCATACTATTTACAGAGCGAATTTAAAAGATTTTGGTTGGTTACAAAGTTGTTAATAAAACTTTAAATTTTGGCAGGTTCATTATTTTCGTTATTCATCTCTAAGACGCCTATCGTAGAGATAAGGGCGTATATGGGGGTTGAATGAGTGAGATGAGTATAGAATAATGGTTGTAGCCATTGTTACTATCTGAATTCAACTTAGCTCGGGAAAGGACTATTAACAGCCCAATAGCCAGGGGCAACTATGGGCCCTACAGGTTTACGTGGAATCTGAACCACGTAGTGTTGGTCTGATTTTCAGCTAACTGACAAATATATATACATATATATATATATATATATATATATATATATATATATATATATATATATATATATATATATATATACATATAAGGCATACGTGTGTAGTATTTATATACTCAGAAAATGTCATTACAGTAAAAATAATGCATCGTTGTTTTAAAAATTTTCAAAACAATTTTTGACATTTTAGAGCAAAAATACTCATATTAAGGATGGCAGCTAACGTGT
Organism: Stictocephala bisonia; assembly: GCA_035578905.1. NCBI lineage: Eukaryota > Metazoa > Arthropoda > Insecta > Hemiptera > Membracidae > Stictocephala > Stictocephala bisonia. Next base: position 71,501 of record JAQJVL010000398.1, on the reverse strand, counting down.
TATAATGTAGACTAACTGAATATGATGAAGAACCAAAATGAACAAATAGTAAAAATCAGTTCATGTTTTGTCTGCCAACGTTACTGGTAAGTGGTTTTCAGCCTATGTGTATATTTGAGTAATTTAAAAACTGCTAGCACGACTTTTCACTTGTTTAGCAGGAAAAGTGGCAACATTAGTTAAGCTGTCATGTGAAAATGGATTATGAGCGGTGAGTAAAATCGAAACCTCTCTTTCATGCTCAGAATTCCTCTAAACCTGAGGTAAAATAAAGTTTACCAAAATATATTAACATGCTTTATCACAAACTATTTTACTGAAACTATTATTAGGAGTTCATTTGGCTCTTAGTAACTATAAGATACTGCAATTAATTTAGTAGTTTACATAAGTGGCAAATGTGTTGCGCCAAATAAATTTAATTTTACGTTTTTTTTTACATTTCTATTAGTTTAATTAACATTTTATGAGCTAAGATTATTTTTTCATAAATATTTCAACATTGGGATTTAAAAAAAGAAAGAAAAAGATTTCTTATAGAATATTAAAATTTTACTACATGTATTTTTAAAAAATTATCAATGTTTTATAAAGACCTTTTGAATTCTTTGTGTAGGTAATTTGTGACAGATTATGGTACAGTTTTACTTTGATAAACGTTGTATTTAAAATGTCTTTACTCAAATGTATTATAATGAGTGGAATATACTATACGATAAAGTACTGTATGTAGAGGACGTTAAATATTAGTACTTCTTTCCTGTTTAATGTGATATTTAAATATATTCATGTTACTAAAATTACAAATTCCCATTTATAAAAGTTATAAAATGACAATAAATTCTGTCGTCACCAATGAATTCATCTTCAAACAAATACTGTAATTGGTTAATAACTCAATTGGTAAGAGCGAAAGAAACCTTAAAATATAAATAAACATAAACGAACATAAAAAAGTAAGTCAGTATTAAGCAACATTGTTTGTTTTTAGATCTTAGGCTTAAAGTGGCCGGTTTAAAAATTAGAATCTATATTTTCCGGTGACCGCGTCAAAGTGCTATCTTCACTATTTACGGGACAACCAGACGTTGCGCGCATGCTGTGATGTGGAATTCTCCGTGGTATCCGACAGGAGAAACGTCAGGTTATCTTGTAATTAGTGTGATAGCACCTTGACGCGGTCACCGAAAATTATAGATTATAGTTTTGTTCGTTTTTATTTAATTTTAAAAGTATATAAAATTAACTATGAAAATTATTTGATGTTCTACTTGGCCAAATGAAGTACCTCTGGTGAAAATCATTAATCTAAGCAACAATTATTATGCACCTAAATTATGAAGTGATTATTTAGGTGATAAAATATATCACCTAAAGTTAAAGAATGTTTTCAATTTGTAATCGATATCTAACCCAAAACCCCTTTCTCGAGATAAATAAAAGAATTACTAAAATACAACTAGTTGAAGTATTTTTTTCAAATATAATTCATTTTGAAACTTTAATTTGTTGTAATAGATCCGTGTTTTGTAATACACTCCCGGAACTACATAGTGTTATGGGTGGGGAAGTGGTGGTGCACGTGTGGTTTTGGAACTTCCGGTCAGCAACAGACAGCAATTTTGGTTGTTGAAAGGAGCATATTTTAGAAAGGTAAACAAAAGCATATTTTAGAATTAGACTGTTTCTTTTGGATATTTGGTTCAAATAATTTTATAGCAGCAACGTTAGCTATCGCATATATTTTACTTTCACTACAAATTTAAATCAGTACTACTTACCAAACATTACAACTTACTTTTTGTGTATAAAAAAATTAGTGTATAAAAAATACTTAATTTTAAACTGGTTATTTCCCAACACAATTAACTGACAGTTCGTGAACATTTTGTTTTTTTATAGAAACGAGATGGCATCGTTCATGGCTAGAAAAACCCGATGAGAATTTTTTTTAATACGTCTAAAGAAAATGAGTATAATTAGGTCTGAACAATTATTTAAAGAGTCTACTTCCTCAAAATACAACTAGCAGTTTTTATAAAACCCGTTTACAAAACATAAATGAGCTAATATATATTTTAAACTAACTATAACTTGTCAATTTAAATAGTAATAAACAACTTTATATCCATACTAAAAGTAAAAAATAACTACAAATATTGTGCAAACAAATCATAACAGTTGATCGTTTTAGTTTATAGTATATTGTTCTGTTTATTGGGTAACCAATATCCGACATATCATTTTCTATATACTTGAGTGACATGTGTTCTGCAAAATGTTATTCTTAAAATACGGTTAGACAATTCAATTTAAAAGATACAACAAATGAATTATAAATCAAATAAGAGTTCTAAAGATAATATTAACGTATTTTTGTCGTACTGTTCTCTGAGAAGAAAAAAATATGAATAGTTATTCTTCGTTAATATGTTAAATATGGCATAAGAATGTTGTATCTTCCCTCAAAACCTACATGTACGGATTTTCGTAAAAAGTAACAGTCATCATAACTCAATATATATAAAAACAATCAACAGATCATTCTTAGTTTAATATCTAAACACATAATCTTGATTGTAGTGTAGGATTATATTACCTAAAATAGATCCAACATTTTTTTGTAATGTGAATAGTAAAGCTGTGTTTAAAAGTGATCTCATTAAAAAACACTTATAATTATTATTTTTATGTAAGTTTTTTAAATGATATTTTAAAAATAATTACATTTACATAATAAGAGGCAATAGTGGCCAATATGCAGAAATATTGCATATAGTAAAGGGCAAATTGTGTTTTGTGTAATATACTCACGTCTTTTATGCGTATATGTATAAATAATTGTACGCCTGCGCAAAGGCATTGTGTGCAAAACAATATGTTGGCAATATTTTTAAACATATTATATCATAAATACAGTTAGTTGGTTGGAAGGTTTAACTAAGCTGTGTTTCACAGTATTGTTATCACCTGTAACTATCCGTGTTTAAATTACCACTGTCGTGAACTGATTTAAATTCAATATTCCTCAAATAAATTTAATATTTTAAACAATGCCAATGTTCTGATAAGTTTTATATATATGTGTGTGTGTGTGTGTGTTTTAGTGTATGATTTTATGAGCATAGTAATTAACAAAAGTATGCAAGTTCGTTAAAATTTTATGGAGGTTAATATTTTAAATTACGTAAGGAACATTGACTTAATAGCAGAAATATATTTGTATCACATGTTAAAGTAGTATTGATAATTCTTATAGCTCATCGGGTATATATATTCTTATATCATACTTACGAGCGTAGTGCGAGCGACGTGGTGTGGGACGCGAAGACGTGAAGCGACGCTGAGTCCGCTCAGCTGACTGGTCGCGTCAGCATGCCGTGGCCTTAGTACCGTTGCTGGCCGCCAGATGCCTCCACTGATTTCACCTCCTTACAACTCCCTTGTACAGGACATTGTACGAGATTTATGATGCAAGTTATACTCTTACTCAAAAAACAACCGATTGTGTATCTGTTTCCTGGCGATGTTTGCTTATAGGAGCGTTATACTGAGCCTAGAATTGTAGATTGTGTAGATGTACAATAACATCTTTACATAAATAAATTTAATTAAAATATATTGTGTTTAATATAGTTAATGATTTGTAAGAAAGTAGTAGTTCAATTTATATTGGCATGCTATATCACTTTTCAAACGGGGATGACGTTTGATAATGAAACTTAGAAAACGTTCTTTTATTTGTTTGTAAGACCAATTTCAGTGTAATTTATTGGTTTCATTTAGTAAATGTATAAGATAACCTGTTTTACTTAAGTAAATAATGAATATACTGTGTGTATACAGATTTATTATTGAAATCTGAAGCGTACTAATAATATTGGTATTTGTACTAACTTCAATTGCTCCGTTACCAATTCTCATCTAAACTGTAGAATTAAAATATTGGCTACCGTTTCCAGTAATAGACAAAACTAATTATAGTAACATCAATGCTGTAGTGTTTCAACAACACATTATCCTTGAAGCACATGAGTCTGGAGATATTCAGTCACCTTTACGAACAGAGATATTTTACAAGGGCTGGGAATGTAGAATTGCAGAGGTTTTGGTTGACGGCATTTATTCATTGAAACACCCATTTATGCAGTTTCGCCAAAGGAAAATGTTTATGTTACTAACTGTGGGGTTTTGTATGGAGCATAATGCAACAAGAAGAGGAAAGACGACTGATGGATGTTGATACGGGTATCGGGCCCAGAGTACAGTTTACTAGGCATGTGGGAAAAAGACATATAAATACTTTTCTATAAAAAAAAATATTAAAACATTTTGATTGTTATGTGATATGCTTTTAGTAATAGTTTTCCTTTTATTGAAAATTTAAGCTGCATATTTTGTATTTATCCATCATTTTACCTTCCATTTTGAATTATAGAAGCTACAAAAACTTGCAACTATAAAACCATTATTTAGTCCTAAAACTGGATAAATGTTGATATATTAAGTAGAATTACAATAATTTTAAAAAGCAAGTTTTTTTTAATGTAATGGGCGTATATGATCTAGGGGTTTAAATAAATATATTTATTGCATTAAAGCCTTACAATAAAGGTTTTATATTGTTAGACTACCCTAAATGTTCTTAAACATATTTAATCTAAAACACAGGGCTTACTAGCATGTACTTTATTTCTGTATATCTGATGGTTTGTTTGTAAAATAATGATTATTCGTTTAACGTCAGTTTTTATATTTTGGCTATATAAAATAAGGAATATTAAAATAAATGGTTACAAACAAATTAGTTAAGCAAGTATCTTCTCTATAGTTTCTATTAGTTAAATGGTAGAGGGCACTGCATGTGATTCGTTATAGATTTAATGAAAGAACAAAATCAATGTTCATTTATATTTGAACTAAACCAATAATAAGAATTATTGAATGCAAATTATTAAACAAATATTTTGAGTATCTTTTTATTTTTTATTATAGCCTAGATATGTGTGTAAATTTTAAGGGGGTATTCTGTTTAAATTGAAAGGCTTATGATGGAGTTGTCTTTGTCTCTGCTGATCATTAGTCTCATTTTGATTATTTCTTTCAAGACAAAAGTTTTTTACCATCCAAAGTTTTTAACTATCCAAGATATTATGAAACAAAATATTAGCATACCATTACCACAGTATGTATATGGATGAGTAATGGTTTATACGTACTGTGGTTATGAGAACCATACACGGACCATTATCACTGTCCGTGCATGGTGAATGGGAGTGCTTGTAGCACTGTAATGTATAGGTGGACTTTAAATATTGTACATGTATGGGTGGGTGAGAAGACCACTATCACTCTCGTGTATGGGGAAGGTGGGACAGCCATTGCCACCGTGCGGATTATGGGGTGGGGGAGGGCCAATATCACTGTAGTTGTACGAGGGGAGGGCTGTTACAGTTGAACAAATATGGGAGGGTAGGAGGAACATTAGCACTGTACGTGTATGGGTGGGTGGGAGTGTACGAGCACAAGCATATGCTAAAAATTTTTTAGTGATTTTTAGCCAATACGTAATATGTAAATAAAATAAGTGAAAGAAAATTCATTATGTTAAAATAATTAATACATATTTTTTTATACATAACATGAGTTGCAAACGCTGCATGTTTAACTTTTCTTTTGTTACAAATAAATGATCTTCCCAAAAATGTCAAGGGTAAATCTTTTTTATACGCTGATGATACAACTTTTATAAATGTAAATTCAAATTTCAGTGAGCTACAAAACCTTGTCAAGGAAACTGTACAAGAGGCCTCATTATGGTTTAGGTCTAACGGATTTTTACTCAATGAAGCTAAGACTCAGAATATAGTTTTCAGCTTAAGACAAACAACTTCAGTTGATATAACTGATACTTTTTTTACCACCGTAAAATTTCTGGGTATCCACATCGACAGTACTCTGACTTGGAGTTCACATATTGAATACATATCAAAACGATTGTCGAGAGTTATTTTCTTACTCAGGCGTTTATTGTGGTGTGTACCAGAAAACTATGTCAAATCCGCTTATTACGCCTTTTTTCAATCAATTTTAAGATATGGTCTTGTTATTTGGGGAAATGGTAGTAAAATAGAAGACATCCTAATACTTCAAAAAAAAAGCCATTCGGGTCATCGCAAAAGCACATACTCTGGATCACTGCAGGCCTCTGTTTACTAGACAAAAATTACAAACTGTAATAAATTTATATATTTTTGACTTAACATCTTATGTACTCCAAAATATTCAAACTCTAACACTAAGATGTGATATACACAGATACAATACCAGAAACAAAACCAATGTTGCAATAGACCATTGTAGGCTAACAAAATCGCAAAACAGTCATATCATAACATCTTAAAAAGTCTTTAACAAAATTAAACATTTAGCGGACAAATATCCAACCAAAACATTCCAAAACAAATTGTATGACTGGCTTCTAAAAAACCCGTTTTATAACCTATCAGAATTTCTGAATTATAAGAATATTAATTTCTAGTTTGTTAGAAGTGTAAATATTAATACTAATACAGTACAATATTATTTATTATCATGCTAGGTGCCATAACAGTTGTATTGATGTTTTATTACTTTTTTCTATTGTACGGACTCTGGAGTGTTTGGATTTAATATAATATATTATATTAGCTTAAAAGTAGATTATGAAATGTTGTCTGTTTTTGCATATTCTTTGCCAAGTGTAATTTGCCTTATATTTTGTTAGTTTAATATCTGACTATGTCATCTAGACATTAATCTGACTTTGTCAATGCTTTTATGTAAAAAGACAAAATAAAATATTTTATTTATTATTTATTTATTTTATTATTTATTTATTTATATATTGCATATATCGTCTTATTTATTTCGTAATAAATGATAAAGGCTATGGATGAACATTTCTAAAAGATACTAATTTTGACTAGCTTAAATTGCAAAAATGTACCAGTCACGGATTGTAAAAATGTATAAACATCTAAAGTACGCGGAATATCCGATTCATGCTATGTCAGCCCAAGGGCAGTGTAACACGGGTTTTAACGCAAGTATAGTGGGCAAGTTAACATATGGACAACCGTAGAATATCACTGAACTATGCTGATAGTTTGTTACCCCTCCAATTAGACATCCCTACGTGCTGCATTAAAACACGTGTGTTACAGTACGTATCGAGATCTTTTCATCGATTGAAACTATTAAAATATGGTATTATCAACCGTATTTAGCAACCATCTTTAAAACTAAATGTTTAGCTTATAACAAGGCAAGCCATAACATTCATGATTACAAGTATTTTGATTGTTTATTCTTCAAATGAAAGGATAACATGTTTTATTTATATTTAATTTCTTAGTTTTAGTATATATTTCTGCAACTAGCAACTATTTATATGGAACATGTTATGTAAACTTCATTTAATTTACATTAGGGGTTTCAATTTAATGGAAAACAAAGATGAGTATGTATTTCCCTGTCACAGTATGCCATACTTTCTCCATTGAATCCACTGGCAACTTTTCTCGTTATATCTCTTTTTTGATCTGAGACAAGTAAACAATGAAAAGCCATCTAAAGTTGTATCGAGATCGGGAAATATCTTCCTTTTGTCAGTGGTTCACCTAAGATAAAACTGATTTATAAACTTTTTAATGGGTTCTCAAGACATAATTATTATACTTAATACATCGCCTAACGTTTCAATAACATGTAGTATTGTGTTTACTACACTTAAAGCTGTTAGGGGGTAGTAACATTAACCTTAAGCATGATGGAGGTTTTATGCTATATTTTTATTTAAAATATACTTGTTAGATTTTCCTGATATTTTGTTTTAAAGTTTTACTATGTATTTTGTGAGTTCACACTATTAACTACTTTATATTTACTGTATTTTATGTATATATAGCATTAAATAATATAATTACAAATTAGTCTAGACCAGATTTCACATATTTATAGTTTATTTGGTTCCAACTAAATATACATTATTTTAGTAATAATGTAATATAATATTAATATTGTGAAATTTTATGTATAAGTGATACGTTGAATATTCCCTTCCTTTACCTTTTTAGCTGCCTATAGTGTATCATTGTTTTGCATATTGTCCAATAATGGACTTAACATTGTACCGGGTCGTTTGACCGGTACATCTCGTTGCTTTCGTCGTTGTCTGCCGGGCTGCCTGAGACCACTCGGGCCCGGCGAATCGCTTTACTTTGGTGGCCGTTGGCTCGGACTCGTTCGTTCCTTGTTCCAGCTCTGGTCTGTCAAGTTGGCCGTCATTTGGATTGTTCTACGCCAGAAGATCACCATGTCCGGCTAGAGACTCCAAAACGTAAGTGTTCATTTGTAATTTATAATATCTAATCACCCTTTTGGTGAAAATACTTTTGTTTCAATGATAATATTAATCGGGCTTATTTGTGTTTTCAGGGTTTTGTTCAATTCATGTTCTTTGTCAAGATATTTGTTAACCTAGGTTCGAGCCACGTGCTCAATGTTACCTTTTTAGCATTAATTGCTTTTTATATCTGGCTTTATATTTAATAGTAGTTCAGTATAATGTTTCGTTGAACCTTTTTTCAGTTGGAGTTACCGATTTACCATATTTTTGTTCATTGACAATAACCTAGCCTATCTGGGTAGTTTGATTTTCATAATATAACCTATTGCTCCTGTATCAATAGCCTAGTTTTCAATTTGTCATTTTTAGTTCCATATGCGTAATTAATTCTTTGGTAATTTGTTAAGTTATAATTTATTTTAAATCTGATTTTCCAACATAATTATTCAAAGCCTAAAAATGGATCTTTTATTTTCTAGTGTGCTCCAATCATGTACAATTTTGTCTGTTCTGGTTTTGTTTTGCCATTTCATGTTATTAGTTGTTATGTGTAGTATTTTTGGTTTTGGGCTGTACTGTTTTTAATGTGCTGTGCTTTGGCCTTGCAGTCCAGGGTCCTTGAGTGGGATGTTCTCCCTCAGCCTGCCGTCCGGGGATGGTCGACCATTCTACCACTGCCAGCCTGGCCTGAGGACCATGTATGGAGGCCATTTACGCTCCTGCTGCCCCACCTACATCCTTGGGTAGGAGTCTTCTGTCCTCAGGTCAGTACGTTCCATCTTGTTTTCCCGGCGGCTGAGCTGGGGGTTGATAGTTTATGAAATATAAAAAAAAGAAGAAAAAAATGTTTGTGGAACTATTTAATGTGGCCTAGGCCTAGGAACGGGCCATGAACTTTAACTGGGCGAGGATCAACACAGCCATGGGGACTTATATGTTTTTTTAATTAAAGAAAAAAAAGAACTTTTAAAATACACAAAGAACTTTGGATGTTCATATTTATTGTTATTTAGTTTAATTAGTTTATTTTGTTGTTATATTTTTTAGATTTTATGTTTGTTAGGTCCCTATGGTTAAGTTATGTTATTTATCTATATGTTTAGGCCTAGTGATTGTTATTTACATTTTTTGTTAATTAATTGTATTCTGGATGTCTTGAAGTGACTTTTTACTAGAACGGTACCGGGTTATATTTTTTTTTAAATTGTTTAATTTTTAAACTTTCACCAAAAGGGGATTATTGTTCTTTGACTTAACTTCCTATTCGGAGCTGCCCAGTGATTCCGGCTTACTCCCTGGCCTCGGTGGAATCATGGGATGTGGACTAAATTGCCGGGTTAATTGTTGTTATCCAAAAGTTTTCTAAATTTTCACTTTTAATTGGGTCTTTAATTTCTTACGTTTTGGGTGTCTCAGGCTAGGCTGCAGATAGGCCATGTAGTTGTTAATTTTGGTATTTGTAGAGTTTGTTGTTTTTGTAGCTTTTTGTATTATTGTGTTAATTTTAGTGTTTCTTGTTATTTATTTAAGTGTGAATTGATATTGGGGCCTTCTGCCAATTAATATTGTGGCCTTCTGCCGTTTTTGATTGGTTAACATTTTGTTCTCTCTTGAAATAAAACTAGTTTTGCTCAGCTGCCGAGTTTTAATTTGACCCTCCAACTGCCACCCGTGATCCCAGCACTTGACTTGTTTTGAGCCATCCCCCAGTTGGCACGCTTAACAGCTTTGGTGGGGGGATGGGTCTCAACATAAATATAATACTATCAAAGTGGTACGTTGTAACATATTTCTCCAGATAGAATGCACTCATTAGCTTCATCCATCTGCTATTCATCTATTCCTGATATGAAAATATTTGTGAATCATTTGAAATTATGTATTTATAACATTGGGAAAAAAAGGTTTTATAGTTTGCCTTGATGTCATACTAAAATATCACTGGTGAAATTAAAAAAAAAACATTACGTTTTATGAATATGCTATGCAATATATGTTTATAATGATTATAAATGCAAATTGGTAATAGGTTATATATTTGTATGTCTATAAATAAACTATATATACATATATATATATATATATATATATATATATATATATATATATATATATATATATATATATATATTACGAATTCAATTATTACAGGCAAACATTTGATCACTCAGAATTATTTTGTGATAAATGAGCTGATTACTAGCGTTATTAAATTCTGAGTGGGAATTTATTATTTGAAAATATACCAATATATGAAAATAAATGTAATCCAACTGCTTTTTTTAATCAAAAGAATTCCAAATTAAATTTTATGTAGGGAAGTAAAAACGTGAACCATTGGCATGGTAACCACAAATTGGAGTGGACATTTGTCAATACAAGTAGGTTACACTAGCTGGATGGGAAGGGTAGTAAAGAACGTGAACTATTGGCATGGTGGTAACTACAAACTCGATTGAACACTTGGCTACACAAGTAGGTTACACTAGCTGGATGGGAAGGGTAGTAAAGACGTGAACTATTGGCATGGTGGTAACTACAAACTGGATTGAACACTTGGCTACACAAGTAGGTTACACTAGCTGGATGGGAAGGGTAGTAAAGAACGTGAACTATTGGCATGGTGGTAACTACAAACTGGATTGAACACTTGGCTACACAAGTAGGTTACACTAGCTGGATGGGAAGGGTAGTAAAGAACGTGAACTATTGGCATGGTGGTAACTACAAACTGGATTGAACACTTGGCTACACAAGTAGGTTACACTAGCTGGATGGGAAGGGTAGTAAAGAACGTGAACTATTGGCATGGTGGTAACACTAGCTGGATGGGAAGGGTAGTAAAGAACGTGAACTATTGGCATGGTGGTAACTACAAACTGGATTGAACACTTGGCTACACAAGTAGGTTACACTAGCTGGAAGGGAAGGGTAGTAAAGAACGTGAACCAGTGGTATGGCGATAACCACAAACTTGAGTGAACCCTTGGCTGCACAAGCAAGTTACACTAGCTGGATGGGAAGGGTAGTAAAGAACGTGAACTAGTGGCATAGTGGTAACTACAAACTGGAGTGAACACTTGGCTACACAAGTAGGTTACACTAGCTGGATGGGAAGGGTAGTAAAGAACGTGAACTAGTGGCATGGTGGTAACTACAAACTGGTTTGAACACTTGGCTACACAAGTAGGTTTCACTAGCTGGATGGGAAGGGTAGTAAAGAACGTGAACCAGTGGTATGGCGATAACCACAAACTTGAGTGAACCCTTGGCTGCACAAGCAAGTTACACTAGCTGTATGGGAAGGGTAATAAAGAACGTGAACTAGTGGCATGGAGGTAACTACAAACTGGAGTGAACACTTGGCTACACAAGTAGGTTACACTAGCTGGATGGGAAGGGTAGTAAAGAACGTGAACTATTGGCATGGTGGTAACTACAAACTGGATTGAACACTTGGCTACACAAGTAGGTTACACTAGCTGGATGGGAAGGGTAGTAAAGAACGTGAACTATTGGCATGGTGGTAACTACAAACTGGATTGAACACTTGGCTACACAAGTAGGTTACACTAGCTGGATGGGAAGGGTAGTAAAGAACGTGAACCAGTGGTATGGCTATAACCACAAACTTGAGTGAACCCTTGGCTGCACAAGCAAGTTACACTAGCTGTATGGGAAGGGTAATAAAGAACGTGAACTAGTGGCATGGAGGTAACTACAAACTGGAGTGAACACTTGGCTACACAAGTAGGTTACACTAGCTGGATGGGAAGGGTAGTAAAGAACGTGAACTATTGGCATGGTGGTAACTACAAACTGGATTGAACACTTGGCTACACAAGTAGGTTACACTAGCTGGATGGGAAGGGTAGTAAAGAACGTGAACTATTGGCATGGTGGTAACTACAAACTAGATTGAACACTTGGCTACACAAGTAGGTTACACTAGCTGGATGGGAAGGGTAGTAAAGAACGTGAACTAGTGGCATGGTGGTAACTACAAACTGGATTGAACACTTGGCTACACAAGTAGGTTACACTAGCTGGATGGGAAGGGTAGTAAAGAACGTGAACTAGTGGCATGGTGGTAACTACAAACTGGTTTGAACACTTGGCTACACAAGTAGGTTACACTAGCTGGATGGGAAGGGTAGTAAAGAACGTGAACCAGTGGTATGGCGATAACCACAAACTTGAGTGAACCCTTGGCTGCACAAGCAAGTTACACTAGCTGTATGGGAAGGGTAATAAAGAACGTGAACTAGTGGCATGGAGGTAACTACAAACTGGAGTGAACACTTGGCTACACAAGTAGGTTACACTAGCTGGATGGGAAGGGTAGTAAAGAACGTGAACTATTGGCATGGTGGTAACTACAAACTGGATTGAACACTTGGCTACACAAGTAGGTTACACTAGCTGGATGGGAAGGGTAGTAAAGAACGTGAACTAGTGGCATGGTGGTAACTACAAACTGGTTTGAACACTTGGCTACACAAGTAGGTTACACTAGCTGGATGGGAAGGGTAGTAAAGAACGTGAACCAGTGGTATGGCGATAACCACAAACTTGAGTGAACCCTTGGCTGCACAAGCAAGTTACACTAGCTGGATGGGAAGGGTAGTAAAGAACGTGAACTAGTGGCATGGAGGTAACTACAAACTGGAGTGAACACTTGGCTACACAATTAGGTTACACTAGCTGGATGGGAAGGGTTAAACGGATGGCTGCTAAGATATTTATTACTAAGTAAAGTGGCACCAATTTTAAGCACTTATTTCGGTGGTAATTGATTTATTTATGTACAATGCAGTCTTACAAACTAATTTATTTTTAATTTATTTTCTAACAATTACGTAATCAATTTTATCTTTACAACTCTGGAAAATATGTTTTATGCGACTATTAGTGTATATTACTTATAATATAATATACATAACAGTATTTATATGAAAACTGTATGGTACTAACAACCCATTTTTCTAACTAAACAACTGTATGACAAATATTTATTCATTTCAAAATATTTTAAAGGAATTATTCTTATAAACATATTGATTCAAATGTAACCCCTACTACAAATGTACTTAATTTATTAGAAAATAATCTGGAGATAGTTACAGTTATTGTAATTGCAAAAAAATCTGTCTCGTAATATTTAATGATGAATAAATAAATAAATATTTACTATAAATAATACTATATAGATCCATTTTAAATAAGTTTCTGTGAATCATAATTACTATACTAAATCATACTATACATTATTGTGTACGATTAAAAGTGAAGTAGGATATTATTAATACCTAAGCAAGTAGTTAAATAATACAAAAATTGGTGTACTATTGATATAGCCGAACAAAATAGATTATTTTACGTTACCAAAGTTATACAATTTTCGCTGAAAATTATAAATTGGTGTAACTAATAACTGAAATTATCTCCAGATAATTTTCCATTAAGTACGTGTGAATCAAAATATTTACAACTCAAATTAATTATGAAAATAATTCGAAATGAATAAATACTGTTCATAAAGTCAAGAAAATTAAATATCAGAATTTTCTTATATTTTTTAATGAAATATACTATTGTTTGTTTATAGACTGTATTATTATTTCTAATTTTAGATTGTGGTTTATTTAAATTTTACTTTCTAAAGAATATACTTATATTAATGAGTTCAGTGCAATAACGTACTGCTTACAGATATTTGTGTATAACATAAAATTAATTTTCTGAGATTTGGTGTGAAATATAAAAATGAACAAAGTAGAAATTCCTATAACAATTTATCCAAAATATTTAGAAAACTCTAACATTACGATTATTTACATTAATATTATCTCCGTAAACCTATAAACGTGATTTGGTAAGAGAAGTATTTCCCACGACGTTTAAGAAAACATGCAGGAAGTTGAAGTAAGGAGCTTAGTACCTCTAAATACATAAATAGGCCTATATCACACAAAAACGCGACCACTTATTGAAACCACTTTGTGAAACATCTAGCGTACAATCAATTCATAGTAATTTAATATCTTTTAAATATTTTATTAAAACTACATGGCCTTTTCAATGAAAAGTGCAGTTTTATTTGTATTATAAACCATGAATTAGTTCTAATACCTATTAAGTTGTTAACAGTTACGATTATCGTTATATTATCATTATCATATATTTAACGGTAATATTTATCTGGGCACTCATATACGTATTATAACATACCTATGATACCATGGATATAGGTCTTTTTATGAAAGTAATTATTTTATATTTATAGGATTGCTAAACTATGACACAGACACCATAGTTCTCTTACCCCTATTTAACGATTTTGCAGACTTGACAATTTTAGTAGGAAGAATGCTGAGGAAAAACTTCCTGAGTTCTAATTTGCTGTAAAATATACTTACTGTACATAGTCAGGACTATATTATTTTCTAATCAATACACTTCTTATAATTAAATTATTTCAAATATGAAACATTAAATTATTTGTTTTCCAAGGTCTCAAAATATATCTTATTAAAAATATTATTTTACTAATCAAGAACCTCTTAAAATTCATAATAATTTAAATTTAATAAATAAAATATTTTTAATATAACTAGTAATCCTAAGTATCGTGTTTAATTTTTTAATTATATCTAAAAGAAAACCTCAAATCGATACAAAGATATTTTAAAATAGTAACTTAGTAGACCTACTCTAAAAGTTAAATAGAAACTTTATGAAAAATTGTCTATTAATGTTAAGCTTAAACCTAAAATTACTAAAATAAATGTGTATGCAAGACATGTAGCCTATTATATATTATTACTAAAATAAATGTGTATGCAAGACATGTAGCCTATTATATATTATTACTAAAATAAATGTGTATGCAAGACATGTAGCCTATTATATATTATTACTAAAATAAATGTGTATGCAAGACATGTAGCCTATTATATATTATTACTAAAATAAATGTATATGCAAGACATGTAGCCTATTATATATTATTACTAAAATAAATGTATATGCAAGACATGTAGCCTATTATATATTATTACTAAAATAAATGTATATGCAAGACATGTAGCCTATTATATATTATTACTAAAATAAATGTATATGCAAGACATGTAGCCTATTATATATTATTACTAAAATAAATGTGTATGCAAGACATGTAGCCTATTATATATTATTACTAAAATAAATGTGTATGCAAGACATGTAGCCTATTATATATTATTACTAAAATAAATGTATATGCAAGACATGTAGCCTATTATATATTATTACTAAAATAAATGTATATGCAAGACATGTAGCCTATTATATATTATTACTAAAATAAATGTATATGCAAGACATGTAGCCTATTATATATTATTACTAAAATAAATGTGTATGCAAGACATGTAGCCTATTATATATTATTACTAAAATAAATGTATATGCAAGACATGTAGCCTATTATATATTATTACTAAAATAAATGTATATGCAAGACATGTAGCCTATTACATATTATTACTAAAATAAATGTATATGCAAGACATGTAGCCTATTATATATTATTACTAAAATAAATGTGTATGCAAGACATGTAGCCTATTACATATTATTACTAAAATAAATGTATATGCAAGACATGTAGCCTATTATATATTATTACTAAAATAAATGTGTATGCAAGACATGTAGCCTTTTATATATTATTACTAAAATAAATGTGTATGCAAGACATGTAGCCTATTATATATTATTACTAAAATAAATGTGTATGCAAGACATGTAGCCTTTTATATATTATTACTAAAATAAATGTATATGCAAGACATGTAGCCTATTATATATTATTACTAAAATAAATGTATATGCAAGACATGTAGCCTATTATATATTATTACTAAAATAAATGTGTATGCAAGACATGTAGCCTATTATATATTATTACTAAAATAAATGTATATGGAAGACATGTAGCCTATTATATATTATTACTAAAATAAATGTGTATGCAAGACATGTAGCCTTTTATATATTATTACTAAAATAAATGTGTATGCAAGACATGTAGCCTTTTATATATTATTACTAAAATAAATGTGTATGCAAGACATGTAGCCTTTTATATATTATTACTAAAATAAATGTGTATGCAAGACATGTAGCCTTTTATATATTATTACTAAAATAAATGTGTATGCAAGACATGTAGCCTATTATATATTATTACTAAAATAAATGTATATGCAAGACATGTAGCCTATTATATATTATTACTAAAATAAATGTATATGCAAGACATGTAGCCTATTATATATTATTACTAAAATAAATGTGTATGCAAGACATGTAGCCTATTATATATTATTACTAAAATAAATGTGTATGCAAGACATGTAGCCTATTATATATTATTACTAAAATAAATGTATATGCAAGACATGTAGCCTATTACATATTATTACTAAAATAAATGTATATGCAAGACATGTAGCCTATTATATATTATTACTAAAATAAATGTGTATGCAAGACATGTAGCCTATTACATATTATTACTAAAATAAATGTATATGCAAGACATGTAGCCTATTATATATTATTACTAAAATAAATGTGTATGCAAGACATGTAGCCTTTTATATATTATTACTAAAATAAATGTGTATGCAAGACATGTAGCCTATTATATATTATTACTAAAATAAATGTGTATGCAAGACATGTAGCCTTTTATATATTATTACTAAAATAAATGTATATGCAAGACATGTAGCCTATTATATATTATTACTAAAATAAATGTATATGCAAGACATGTAGCCTATTATATATTATTACTAAAATAAATGTGTATGCAAGACATGTAGCCTATTATATATTATTACTAAAATAAATGTATATGGAAGACATGTAGCCTATTATATATTATTACTAAAATAAATGTGTATGCAAGACATGTAGCCTTTTATATATTATTACTAAAATAAATGTGTATGCAAGACATGTAGCCTATTATATATTATTACTAAAATAAATGTGTATGCAAGACATGTAGCCTATTATATATTATTACTAAAATAAATGTGTATGCAAGACATGTAGCCTTTTATATATTATTACTAAAATAAATGTGTATGCAAGACATGTAGCCTATTATATATTATTACTAAAATAAATGTGTATGCAAGACATGTAGTTTTTTATATATTATTATTGTAAGGCTACTTAAAGTAATTTATCCTTGACCGATTTATTGTTTACATAAACCAGATTAGTTACACCATTATTATTTTAATGTGAGATTATAAAACATGACCCAAACGTCAGCTCAAATTTATTATTTGATCTTAATTTACAGAAACTTATATATAAATAAATATAACACTTAAACTACAAATACAGGGTGATTTGGGAGAAGCATAACTTGAGAGGGTTATGGAAGACACACAAACAAGCAACATATATAAATATATTTTATACCACGATTTGTTTTCTGTCTGTGTGTCCATTAGTTTTGTATTTTTCATAAAAATAAGTATATCTTAAAAAAACTGATTGAGCGCATTGTTTTAAACTTGACGCCTTATTCAGTTAATGAGTGGCAATAATAATGAATCATTTTGTAAAAAATATCTCTAACCGTTTTATAATAGCACTTAAAAACAATATTTCTAAAGATCTATAAAACTTTCAATATTACAAACTGCATTTAAAATAACAATAGCTTAGACAAACAAATTCAACATTTAATGGCAATTTAGTCCTATTGTCATTAGTCCTATTTAGTTAGCATTTAGCCTATTCCCTTCATATTATTTTGTTTAAGTAATTTCAGTCTTATTCAGAAAATAGTAATTAATGGGCGTAAATGTCAAATAGCTTTTACGCCAACAACAGTTATTTCTCCAACGAGTAATTAAAAATGTATTTAAATATGCCATTTAAAGAACAGCTGATTTTTTTTGAATAAGTTTATTTGAAAGACACTCTATAAACAGCTAATACAAGTTAAGGTTAGTATTAGCTGTCAACCACCTGATAATTACTCACTCCTATTAACATTTAACTAAAATGGAATTTAAATAAGCATTTAAACAACTGTTAATTTACTGAAATCATTGTTACAGTGGAACAAACTGAAATATATATTTTTCTATGATAAATTACACAGACATGTATATTTATTGGCTTGCTAAATTTCTATAGGATAAATATAAGCTATATTTATAAATAACATTATTATATGTTATTTAGCATACACAAGTATTAGCATACAACGCTCATAAATACAAAATAAGGAAATGTATATACTTTATATTATGAGGTAACGTAAAGATCCCATAGACTGATGTAAGATGTATATGATGTATCGAGAACTGAGAGGCTCAAGTTTTAAGCGTGTCTTCCATCATAACATACATAAAGAAATTTCGAATCATCATTTTATTGTATTACATGTTGGATTGTATTTTGTTAAATGTTGACAAAGTGTTTGGCACTTTAGTAATTAATTGAAGAATTATTTACTATTTCTCGTGTTTGCAACGAGTTACTAGGTTTCCATAGTTATATACATTAAAAATTTAATGAAAGAATTATATCAAGCCAGGTTAAATGTCTAATGTTGTTATTTTATACAATATAGCAGCCACGGTGGTGCTTATTAAATTAATTTTAAGGACATATAGTGATGAATCAAACAAAACGTAATAATACAAAGAGAAAATATTAAAATAATCCTTAAGACCTGTAAAACTACGTAATAATTCTCGAGAGAGTCAACAAACAAGTACCCAGTGTGTTTTGTAAATGATCCATGGCTACACACAGCTTCTGCCATTCATCAGAGCTAAGGGAATGAGGGGTCTTGCATATTCATGAACCTTATAAACAGAGCCTCAAGGATGTCTCCGCACCGAGGCTTCTTAAATGAAATGAACTTAGTGGTGGTGTTTACATCATAGAGAGTAATAATATATTTGATTAGTAAGTGACATTATGTATTTGTTTAACTCTATAATAAATATTAGAAAATATGTGTGTCCATTATAATTCTCAATTTATTTTGCTCCATTTTCTGGGAATATTCAGTTCAGTATTGTGCAGAACCAACAGAAATAATTTTTAAAGTATTTATTTTATTTCTTATGTTTACAAATATTATTTTTACGTTTAGCATTAAAACTTTAAAAACGAAAAAGAACGGTATAAATTAATAAATTGTTTTATATTTTTTTACTATCAGCCAAAAAAGAGTTTTAAACTGTCAAAAATAACCCCCTTATAGATATAAACACATTCATTACAACTTTTGACAAACAATTTTAATTTTAGAGCCGCCTTTAAGGATTAAAATAGACAAAAATTTAATAAGAGCGTTTTAAATAAGTTAAACATTAAATGGTATTCAACTGAGTAATGATATATTTAATATTACATCAAATTAATTACTTTTATAAAAAATACTATTTATTTACGTAGTTAGGTTAACTTTTAAATGATTCCATTTGACTAAAATTACACATTAAAATAAGGTCCTATATTATGAAAGCTTTCTTGACAAAATCCATTTATTCAAACTGACAAAGAATGTTAACTACCATTGCTAAAGCAAATTTTATTAATTAACTCTGTGGGCTCACTTCAGGTATACAATTTGTGGAATATTCAAAATATATTCATTCACATTTTATTCAAACCAAAAACACATTAAATGTAGTGGATAAATGAATAAAACACATTATGAAATTGAATTTACAAAAGAGTAGTTGCCTAACAAACACAAATAATACAAAAACATCGTTGGTTTGAAGATTTTGGATTATTGATGCTTTATTTTTCGTAAAAAAGTTATGATTTCATTACTAATGGCTAAGTACTCAACGTTTATTGTTACATAATTTATTACATACATACTTTCATTATTAATACTTCAATTCAAAGCATAATTAACGATTTATCAACCAATAAATGAGTGGTAAGTTCAAAAGAGCGCTGTGAAATGTATGTATATTTACGTTCTTTGTTGAAATGGAACCTTATGGCCAACATGTTGTGAGCAACTTTAAATAATTTTTTTCCAAAGCTTGCACTTGTTGTTTCAGGTAAATTTGATATAAACCTATTTCTCATTATATGAATTACCACTCTCAGGTCCTGTCACTTGACCTCTAAGTATATAAATATTAAATTTTATACGTCATTGTCACTTTGCAAAAATAACTGTAGTAGTAATTAATGTGTTCTCAATTCAAATATAGATCCACTGATTGTTTTCACAGTGAACTTCTTAAAAACCGAAATACAAAATAACGTTTTCAAGGTACCATAAAATTACAGTTTAATGCAGGAATCAGACCTTTTAATTATCCATTGTGCTTGGCACTAACGTATAAAACATATTTCCTTTGTGATTTAAGATTTTATTCACTTAAATAAGTTAAAATGTTTTGTAAATTCATAAATAATATAGGATAAAAAAAAACAATTATATACATACTGTTCTAAATTTACTTGTTACACAAGTATAACTTGCCTGAATACATATATGTGTAGTGATTTTAAAATGCAATTTATAATATAGCACTTTATATTGAATTAATATTTCATCTATAAAAGCTATGTAAAATTAATTTTAGATATTATAATACAATCCACATTTCTATTCGATTTTATTTCCCTGTGAACCTTAACTGTCTTATAATACTACATCTTGCTCCACTATAATATCTATAAGATATTGTTATACGGTTATTTTGCAATGGAACAGTTTGGGCCTTTAAACGAATATAACAATTCTGGCACAGGGCCAAACCAATTGACTGGCCAAACACTGGAAAGCCATGCATTTAGAGTGCATTTTGTAAAGGGCACAGTATATCTGCCTCAGTTTGCCTCATTTGATTGTTGTTGTTTGATTTATTTTAATTTAGCTCATAACTAAAATTCTAAAAATGTTGAAAGAAACCATATAAAGACTATTAAAAGCTCTTAGTTATATAGTAGTAATATTCTGACCAAGTATATTTATTATTGAAATTTCTTTTTATAAATATATGAATAATAATATATTTGCGATATGGATAAAAAACACCTTCAAATTAAGGCATATTGTGAATCATCAGACCGAAGCAAAATTACTAAATCTACAAATAGAATTTGAATCAATCAGACCCTGTATTTAGTTTCATAGGCAAAACATTGGTTGATAGCGTAGGTGGTTTAATATCAGCTTCATTATCTAGATAACAGTTTGATCCCAATGAGAGTCATAAATAATTTTGAAAAGGATAATCCGATAATCAAACACTGAAAAAGTGTTCCCCAATCGTGTTTGTAATTTATAAAACTCCCTTAGTTAGTAAAAATTACCTCAGTACCAATAAACTCCCTCAGTACAGGTAAACTGACACAGTAGCAGTAAACTCGCCCATTACAGGGAAATGCCCTCAGTACGGGTAAACTGCCGCAGTAACAGTAAACTCGCTCATTACAGGTAAACGCCCTCAGTACTGGTAAACTGCCGCAGTAACAGTAAACTCGCTCATTACAGGTAAACGCCCTCAGTACAGGTAAACTCGCTCATTACAGGGAAACTCCCTCAGTACAGGTAAACTGCCGCAGTAACAGTAAACTCGCTCATTACAGGTAAACGCCCTCAGTACAGGTAAACTGCCGCAGTAACAGTAAACTCGCTCATTACTGGTAAACACCCTCAGTACAGGTATACTCGCTCATTACAGGGAAACTCCCTCAGTGCAGGTAAACTCCCTCAGTGCAGGTAAACTCTCATAGTACAGGTAAACTCCCTCAGTGCAGGTAAACTCCCTCAGTACAGGTAAACTGCCACAGTAAAGGGAAAATCGCTCATTACAGGGAAACTATCTCAGTACAGGTAAACTCTCATAGTACAGGCAAACTCCCTAAGTGCAGGTAAACTCCCTCAGTACAGGTAAACTGCCACAGTAACAGTAAACTCGCTCATTGCAGGGAAACTCCCTCAGTGAAGGTAAACTCCCTTACTACAGGTAAACTCTCGTAGTACAGGTAAACTTCCATAGTATAGGTAAACTCCCTCAGTACAGGTAAACTGCCCCAGTAACAGTAAACTCGCTCATTGCAGGGAAACTCCCTCAGTGAAGGTAAACTCCCTTACTACAGGTAAACTCTCGTAGTACAGGTAAACTCCCATAGTATAGGTAAACTGCCTCAGTGCAGGTAAACTCCCTCAGTTCAGGTAAACTCTCATAGTACAGGTAAACTCCCTCAGTGAAGGTAAACTGCCACAGTAACAGTAAACTCGCTCATTACAGGTAAACACCCTCAGTACAGGTAAACTCGCTCATTACAGGGAAACTCCCTCAGTGCAGGTAAACTCCCTCAGTGCAGGTAAACTCTCATAGTACAGGTAAACTCCCTCAGTGCAGGTAAACTCCCTCAGTACAGGTAAACTGCCCCAGTAACAGTAAACTCGCTCATTGCAGGGAAACTCCCTCAGTGAAGGTAAACTCCCTTACTACAGGTAAACTCTCGTAGTACAGGTAAACTCCCATAGTATAGGTAAACTGCCTCAGTGCAGGTAAACTCCCTCAGTTCAGGTAAACTCTCATAGTACAGGTAAACTCCCTCAGTGAAGGTAAACTGCCACAGTAACAGTAAACTCGCTCATTACAGGTAAACACCCTCAGTACAGGTAAACTCGCTCATTACAGGGAAACTCCCTCAGTGCAGGTAAACTCCCTCAGTGCAGGTAAACTCTCATAGTACAAGTAAACTCCCTCAGTGCAGGTAAACTCCCTCAGTACAGGTAAACTGCCACAGTAAAGGGAAAATCGCTCATTACAGGGAAACTATCTCAGTACAGGTAAACTCTCATAGTACAGGCAAACTCCCTAAGTGCAGGTAAACTCCCTCAGTACAGGTAAACTGCCACAGTAACAGTAAACTCGCTCATTGCAGGGAAACTCCCTCAATGAAGGTAAACTCCCTTACTACAGGTAAACTCTCGTAGTACAGGTAAACTTCCATAGTATAGGTAAACTCCCTCAGTACAGGTAAACTGCCCCAGTAACAGTAAACTCGCTCATTGCAGGGAAACTCCCTCAGTGAAGGTAAACTCCCTTGCTACAGGTAAACTCTCGTAGTACAGGTAAACTACCATAGTATAGGTAAACTGCCTCAGTGCAGGTAAACTCCCTCAGTACAGGTAAACTCTCATAGTACAGGTAAACTCCCTCAGTGAAGGTTAACTCCCTCAGTACAGGTAAACTGCCGCAGTAACAGTAAACTCGCTCATTACAGGGATACTCCCTCAGTGAAGGTAAACTCCCTCAGTACAAGTAAACTGCCGCAGTAACAGTAAACTCGCTCATTACAGGGAAACTCCCTCAGTGAAGGTAAACTCCCTCAGTACAAGTAAACTGCCGCAGTAACAGTAAACTCGCTCATTATAGGTAAACTCCCTCAGTGAAGGTAAACTCCCTCATTACTGGTAAACTGCCGCAGTAACAGTAAACTCGCTCATTACAGGGAAACTCCCTCAGTGAAGGTAAACTCCCTCAATACAAGTAAACTGCCGCAGTAACAGTAAACTCGCTCATTATAGGGAAACTCCCTCAGTGAAGGTAAACTCCCTCAGTACAGGTAAACTGCCACAGTAACAGTAAACTCGCTCATTACAGGGAAACGCCCTCAGTGAAGGTAAACTCCCTCAGTACTGGTAAACTGCCGCAGTAACAGTAAACTCGCTCATTACAGGGAAACTCCCTCAGTGAAGGTAAACTCCCTCAGTACAAGTAAACTGCCGCAGTAACAGTAAACTCGCTCATTACAGGGAAACTCCCCTAGTGAAGGTAAACTCCCTAACTACAGGTAAAGTCTCTTAGTTAGGTAAACTCCCTCAGTACAGGTAAACTGCCACAGTAACAGTAAACTTGCTCATTACAGGGAAACTCCCCCAGTGAAGGTAAACTCCCTCAGTACAAGTAAACTGCCGCAGTAACAGTAAACTTGCTCATTACAGGGAAACTCCCTCAGTGAAGGTAAACTCCCTCAGTACAAGTAAACTGCCACAGTAACAGTAAACTCGCTCATTACAGGGAAACTCCCCCAGTGAAGGTAAACTCCCTAACTACAGGTAAAGTCTCTTTGTTAGGTAAACTCCCTCAGTACAGGTAAACTGCCACAGTAACAGTAAACTCGCTCATTACAGGGAAACTCCCCGAGTGAAGGTAAACTCCCTTATTACAGGTAAACTCCCTCAGTGCAGGTAAACTCCCTCAGTACAGGTAAACTCCCGCAGTAACAGTAAACTCGCTCATTACAGGGAAACTCCCTCAGTGAAGGTAAACTCCCTCACTACAGGTAAACTCTTTTAGTACAGATAAACTCCCTCAGGACAGGTAAACTCCATCAGTACAGGTAAGCCGCTGCAGTACAGGGAAACTCCCTTAGTACAGGTAAACTCCCTCAGTACAGGTAAACCCCCTTAGTACAGGTAAACCCCCTCAGTACAGGAAAACTCCCTCAGAGCACTTAAACTCGCTCCATACAGAAAAACTTCCTCAGTGCAGGTAAACTGCCGTAGAAACTAAACTCGCTCAGTATAGGGAAACACCCTCAATACAGGCAAACTCTGTCAGTCCAGTTAAACTCTCTCGATACAGGCAAACTCCCTCAGTACAGTAAAATTCTCTCAATACAGGTAAACTCCCTTGTCATAAACAATCACCTTAGAATAGGGAAACTCCTTTAGTGCAGGTACTTTCCCTCAGTACAGTAATCCTCCCTCAGTACATGAAAAGTTCCACAACACAGAAAAAATTCCACCAGTAAAGGTAAACCACCTTAGTATAAGCAAAGTTTCTGAGTGTAGGCTGGTTTCCATGAAGCAGTCAAATTTTCTTCGTATCGGCCAAATAAACTACCATAGTACTGGCCAACTTTCTTAATACAGGGAAACTAAACTGTCATAGTATAGGAAACATCCTTGTACAGGCAAACTTCTTTAGTACAAAAAAACTCCCTTTGTACATACGCAAACTTCCTTGAAGCAGCAACCTAAGTTACCATAATACGGACAAACTTACTTAATACAGGCCAACTAAACCCCCACAGTACGAGCACTTCGTTAGTGCAGGGACAATACACTCCTATAATACAGGCAAACTAAACCCCCACAGTGCGAGCCCTTCCTTAGTGCAGGGACAATACACTCCTATAATACAGGCAAACTAAACCCCCATAGTACGAGCCCTTCCTCAGTACAGGGACAATAAACTTCTATAATACAGGCAAAATAACCCCTGCAGTACGAGCCCTTCCTTAGTGCAGGGACAATAAACTCCTATAATACAGGCAAACTAAACCCCCATAGTACGAGCTCTTCTTCAGTACAAGGAAAATAAACTCCTATAATACAGGCAAACTAAACCCCTGCAGTACGAGCCCTTCCTTAGTGCAGGGACAATAAACTTCTATAATACAGACCAACTAAACCCCCATATTACGAGCCCTTCCTTAGTGCAGGGACAATATACTCCTATAATACAGACCAACTAAACCCCCACAGTACGAGCCCTTCCTTAGTGCAGGGACAATATACTCCTATAATACAGACCAACTAAACCCCCACAGTACGAGCCCTTCCTTAGTGCAGGGACAATATACTCCTATAATACAGACCAACTAAACCCCCACAGTACGAGCCCTTCCTTAGTGCAGGGACAATATACTCCTATAATACAGACCAACTAAACCCCCACAGTATGAGCCCTTCCTTAGTGCAGGGACAATATACTCCTATAATACAGACCAACCCCCACAGTACGAGTCCTTCCTTAGTGCAGGGACAATATACTCCTATAATACAGACCAACTAAACCCCCACAGTACGAGCCCTTCCTTAGTGCAGGGACAATAAACTTCTATAATACAGGCAAACTAAAGTCCCACAGTACGAGCCCTTCCTTAATGCAGGGACAATAAACTCCTATAATACAGGCAAACTAAAGTCCCACAGTACGAGCCCTTCCTTAATGCAGTGACAATAAACTCCTATAATACAAGCCAACTTACCTAATACAGAAAAACTACGATCCCTTAGCTCAGGCAGTTCCCACTCTACATGCAAAATAATTTGGAAGCGTTAAAAATTTAATATTTCCTTTTGTTGAAGGAATGTGAGTTATTTGACATGCTTAGTTTTTATATAAACTTTATAAATATGTTTGTTGATACAAACGCAAAAACATAATATGAATTTTCCTCATTCAGCTGTGTACAATTTAATTTTTAGTTGTGCTATTGCAGTATTTATCAAGCATATTATCCTCATGGGCTTATAGGAAACTTTTCTCGTTACATTTCTCACGAACCTAAACAAAGAAAATCCATCTGAAAGTTTGATCGAGATTGTGAAGGATCTGTAACTTTCCGTCAAGGAAGATTGATCCGTCTCGATTGACTGAGGCAAGCTATCTTGTCTGTTGACGAGGTTAAAATCACTTTTGAGTTTTCTGATACTCATGCCTACTTGGGGAAGATTTCCTTAGGCATTTTTTATAAGCAGCTTTCAACACCGGTGTTTATATTTATTTCAAAACATAGGAAATAGATTATTGTTATATTTTAGATTACATATGATTCTTTCTTAAAAAGTATGATTACATAATATGCTTGAATTAATTGGAAACCAGAAGCTAGAAGTACAATACGACGTCTCTTAAAATATAAAGTATTGGCATATTACACATTATCTTTTGTAAAAGATATAGTTAAACTAACATACTGTGTGAGGTTAGGACGATACTTGCGTCTGAGAGTGTGCTTCAACCATTATATAAGGTACTTCACAGTACTCAGACCAGCAAGCAAGTCAAGCAAAGCAAAACATGGATTTTGTGTATGTAGTTTATATCTCTATAATTAAAGGTACTCTATAGATGTAGTTTAGTTATCCGTACTAATTAATTTATTTAAACTTAAATATTATTGTTATCTTACACATTTTAATACCTGTATTTTAAAGCTATTTGGACATTAATTAACATATGGAACTCCTTTTACTGCAACATTGTATTTTAAAAATATACAAAAGTGTACTAATTAGATTTACGCTGTACATAATAGTAAAATACAGTCATTATTCTCTAATATTACAGAACAATTAATTTCCATTTTCAATAACAAATATTCTAGTGGCATCTTATTTTTAGTGGCAACAAAGCAATATAGTTGGTGGCAAGAACACTCTCTGGTGGCTCAACACTAACTTTGTAATCAATATAGTTGGTGGCAAGAACACTCTCTGGTGGCTCAACACTAACTTTGTAATCATTATCTGCATTAACTTCTTCAAATAAGTTCTTTTATAAATAATATTTTGAACTTGTAAACTAAACTTAAAACAAAAATAGCCTTGGTCCGTGTAGCTTGCTGTAGTTTTTTGAGGGCATAAACTTTCAAAAATTAGTTTATCGTAATTGTTTTATTATTAACAGCAAAAGTTCTTGCCTTAAATATAAAACGATACAAGTTAATTTTTGAATTTATAAATGTAAATTTAACTTTAAAATGTTATAGTTTATAGCTGTTTATACATTAATGTTATGATATAATTTGTTTAAATACTACATTGCTATAAAAATAAAATATAATTAGGTATTGGGCATTAATAGGTATTTTTAGTATAATATTTAAGGTTACCAAATGGTTTATCTATAAGTCTACATTATTTTTGTTAATTTAAATGTTAAATAGTTAGTAGGCCTATTATCACACAAAATGTAATAAGTTTTGTGATATTTTGTGCTGAACGAAAATGATTTGCCACTATTTCGTTTTTATTTTGATTTTAAGTTAAATCTTAATTAACATTTTGAAAAGTTTAATAGTTTTAAATATACAGTTCCATGCACATGATTTTTTAAAAGTAAAATACATTCAAAAATTTTTTAATAACAACTATAAACGTACCCCTTTATTTTGAAAATAAATTTATAAATATCATAAAAGTACTTAATGATGTAGTGTCCTTTTATTCTAAAATACTTCATTTTAAAATGGTATTTAATAACAAAAACCTGATTGTAGTTATCAGGGAAAGAGAGAAGAAGTAATGCTGACAAGTTAGTGAGGATACGTAAAGAGGTTCAAATGTTTATTTTCTTTGCTCATTGGACTTAAAACCAAGTCTGAATAAAACATTGTCGGTGACTGAGACCCCAATCATTGGGTCTTTGTATTCCTGCCACAGCTTGGTACCATTATAGGAAAGATAAACTTTAAGAAGTATAGAAGAAAGGAATCCAATTCAGCAAAGGATATTTCATTTAGATGATCCATCTTTATA
Organism: Stictocephala bisonia; assembly: GCA_035578905.1. Lineage (NCBI taxonomy): Eukaryota > Metazoa > Arthropoda > Insecta > Hemiptera > Membracidae > Stictocephala > Stictocephala bisonia. The sequence goes on along the minus strand of JAQJVL010000398.1, from coordinate 42,753 downwards.
GTAAAAACAAATAATAAATTATAGCACCAATAATGTATCTAAGAAAGTGTTTGAGGGAGTATTTAATATAAAAGTGTGATTATATTAGATTATCTACCCTAATTACTTTACGTAACACCTTAAATTGTATGTGAATATATTTGGTTAGTTAGTGGAAGCTGACTCACAATGTCAATGTTGGCTGAGTACTAACAATACTATTTACCACTTGAAGATAACAACCCTTTTAGTGAAACAAATTAAGTTCGAAATATTTGAGACCAAAATACATTACTTGTGGGCGTCATACAACATGACCATTTTAAAATATTTAAATAAGGGATTTTCTACTAAATATACATCTAAAAATTTTCAAATGAAATTTGAGGGACAGGAGGGATCTGCAAGACCAATAACGGTAAAATTGACAATTTCTTGTCGATCTAGATCAAGGTGTATATCAAAGACGTCCTTCAGTATGGAGCTGTCAGAGAAACAACTGCAAAATACATTTCAGCAGGGCAATCAACTGAGTTTTTGTTTATTAATATTTTATATTGAGGCTATAACAAGTTTTACATAATAGTTGAATTTACACAAATACTTAAACATTGAGTGCTTGAGCTTGTTGACTGAACGAAAGGGACATAACATTTCTATACCTTACATCATTTTAAGAAATATTACTTGTTACTTGTACAATGACAATTAATTAATGTATTGGGAGTTTGTAATATGTGGAGAACATCATAATGGCCTCTTCTCTTTAAGTATAAGAACATGTGCATCATTGAATAAGTTTAGTTTCACTGCTTTCACTGCAAGCTATCGAATTATTTATTTGAGGTCTCCTTCATTGGAAGGTGCCAGAACCATAGAAGCTACTGTCTATATCTTACATTGCCATTGTTTGTTGTAACAATCAACGCCATATCCAGATGCCACAATGTCTGGTTTTCTAAAATCACCCACGATTCAAATGAGTTCATCGACTATGTTCCTAACTGCTTCAAAATAATTTTTTGCTGGTTACTGAATTAAAATTGTAGAAGATTAAAACTAATATTTTTCTACAAACAATTCAACATAACCTTCAATGAATGGGTATCAACAGTAAACTTACGCCAGTTTTTAATTGCATGCTTAGAAACTGCGATGACAAAAATAAATGTCGTGGACAACATGAATTTGATTTCCCGTAAGAATAATTTTAATCCAATAAAAACAACTTCATATGATTTATGTTTACCTGAAAAATCAAATTTACGTAAACTGGCTGATTTATTAATTATTCTTACAGCACTGTGTGTTTATACAGGTGTATTTACTTTGTTTTCCGATTACTATCAATGTATAAAATATATTCAAGCTACACTTCAATCTTGAATCAGGATTGCTAGATTAAACATAATAACATGTGAAGATTTCAATAATTATTCTATATTAATACTGTTGATGCAATAGTATATTACTAAACATTCAAAATTAATGAAGATACCATTTTGTAATTATGTAATATTTATGACGTTGAAATATTATTTTGTCTATCTATCTATATATAGTTATAATGACATTATACCGGCTTTAGCTTTGAATGTCTACAAGTTTACAAAAACCTAATATTTTTTACTGTACAACTAATATTTATTTAAAAAATTAACGGCAAATTGTTATTTAAGTACAATCCTTATCTCATTCAAAAAATTCCAATAATCCAGCTTGTATCCTACATGAAATTTTTATTTACGAACCACTTTGTTAAATAACTAACATTGAGAAACTGAACTGAGTGAGTTCGAAGTATCAAAGTTGCAGGCTTTGCAGAGTAATGAAAAGGGGGTTAAAAGTAAAGGCTGGATTACTTCTTGAAGGTTGGTAGTTCCCATTAATGCCAACAGATTATAAGGAGCAAATCTAAACAAAATTCTTGTCTATAAAATCTAGATATTTTATGCGTAAAAAATAATGTTTACAAGCAACTTAAACTTCCATCCACTAAAAGCATTGATGAGAGAAATTTGGTGGAGGCGAGAGGAAAAATACCCTACCCTCACTATGTTACTCCATTTAATCGTTGTCATGGAAACTAGGTTGACTAAGTAGGCCACATACTGGCTGCACTCCAGCCATTACGTTAAAAGTAGCAGTCACTATTTTATATATAAAAAAGAAACCTTCACTTACTAGTCCGCATGAGACTACAGGCCTGTGCGTAGATAATAACAGGTGAAGTTTCACCCAATAGTGAATTTACTAACCTTGGGAAATGTCCTCTGCAGTTCGAAGCCTTAGCCAATGAGCTATTATTAGCCGGCTAGTAGGTACTTTATCAATATTAATGACTCAAGTATTACAAAGATAAAATTAAAACATTTTTTTTATATTCGAATTTTTGTGTTACAAAAATAATTTGAACAATAAATATTAGAAAAAACAATGCTGTAGAGGTAATGAATGTATTTTTTTACAAAAACATACTGTTGGCGAAAATGAGTGCAGTATTGACGCCCGTTGTGTAGAGTTCTCAATCCCCTAAGTGCGTTAATGACTAAGCGCAGGTCACTGTAAGTCTAGCGGGCTACCACATTAGTCATTTGACTAAGGCTGTACCTTATGTATTCATGGATGTACCATAACATAAAGAATTACGAGACTAAATAAATTAATAGCAGTAATAATTGAATGGTTTGTACATACGTTTGCAAGGAAATTCAGCACAAAGATGGGCAGTTTAAGTCTCGATAATTCTCCATCACCACATTTCCTACACAAACATACAGGACCTGAATCCAACTCCACGTAGGTGTTCATTGAGATGGCTGCCGGCTTTCAAAGTTTTATCCTTGATACACTGTACAGTAAACATCCTTGAAGTTCTCTAATGGTTTATATCTCTATGAAAAAAAAAAAAAATAATTCAGTATAAAATTCATATTTCAAACGTTTTAAGTATGTATAAAAGAACATTTAAAATATAAACATACAAGTTTATAATTTAAATGTTTTAATGTGTGGTCTATTAAAATAAAATAACAATGACCATATGACAATAAAGCTAGGTGAATCTGTAGAACTTTATTGGTAAACTTAAAGGACATTTTTCTTGATTGTTTTAACACATTAAGGATATGGTACAACTTAGACCTCATATTTAAAACTTAACATTTATTGTATATTCTCTTATTCATATATATAAAAGAAGTGAACCTATTAGTGTCGTTCAGATAATTATAATTGATTGTTTATTATACCCTGGGTTGGCCCTCTGGAAGATAAAAACTTGTTTATCTTCCTCAGCACACCCGTTTGGCTTGCCCCATCTATGAAGAAATTACACAGAATTGTCGAACTGAAGACTACGAAAATACTAATTTAAACTGAGACAAAAATTATATTCAAAATCCTACGCTCTATCGTGAGGCCTATGTATTAACTTTTATTTAGTTCAATAATTATATATGACATATATTTTGAAAAAGAAGAATCTTTTCTTGGGAATTACTTTAGGAGTTATTTTGTTGTTGTAAAGAGTAATAGGATAATGATAATATAATCCATGTTATTAAAGGTCATTGTATGTGTCATGACAATTTAAATCATTAGGACTTTTAAAGTTTTATAACTGGCCCTTATTTTGATCTTAGTTTAAAGTTTTGTACTCTAACAATAAGAGCCTTCAAAATAACTTATAACTTAAGGTAGGGTTATAACGTAAAAAATCAGCCAATCACTGGTTATGCAATAATGAGTACAGTTTCCTAAAATTGGGGAGGGATCACAACTTTTTACTACTCTAGCCCAAGTTGTGATATCAAACGTGGTGATATCAAGCGTACAACGGTTATCAAACGTGATGATATCAAGCGTACAATGGTTATCAAACGTGAATGCCATTGTACGCGAATGGGCGGGTGGATGGATGGGTGAATACCATTATACTTGAATGGGTGGGTGGATGGGTGAATACCATTATACGCGAATGGGTGGGTAGGTGGGTGAATACCATTGTAAGTGTATTGGTGGGTGGGTGGGTCATCACGACTGTACGTGTTTGGGTGGGTCATCACCACTGTACGTGTATTTATCACGACTGTACGTGTTTGGTTGAGAGGGTGGGTCATCACCACTGTACGTGTATGGGTGGGTATGTGGGTGGGTGAATCATCACTGCTGTAATTGTATGGGTAGTAAAGTCATTGACTACAACGCGTGAAAGTAAAGTGTATAGTTTCAAAAATTAATGTATTGGGAATTTTTTACAATGGCTTTCCTTAAAAGAAAAATATTGCATGTGTTTAATTCACATGTGCAACCCTAGCATTTTTTTAAATTTGCTAGACGATTGCTAGACTTTCTCTTGATAGTTTTACAAATATTGAATGTACAATGTAGGGGTATGTCCAATGTATTATTCTAGTATTAGTCGAGTAAACCAGATATTACAAGGATATAAGTTTATAATTGATTTTTATTCAATTCATATTTTACTTCTGAATAAATTTTCAATAATATTTACTGTCCATATTTAACTTGGAATAAGTCGATTTAACAATCAATCACCTTTTGATCCTTGGGTTCTCAATTATATTGTTAAAATTAATGCAGACATGCCCTTAAGCCAAGAAATACATATCTTATTGAAATTGCGATTTCTAAATATCAAAGGCTATCATTAATTATATTTATCTTGCATTGATAATTTTTATTTGCTGTACTATAATTGTCTATAGGACAACAAAGGTAGTGGTTTTTTACGTTAAAAATAACTATGTAGAATTATCAGTCATACGTAGAGTGGTGCAGCAGCATACATTTACCCTCATTACCGTTGTAACAAACATAAATTATGTTTTATAACAGGATGCAATGATTTAATGAAAATTCTTTTGGAACTACAGTGTAACATAAACGTTAAGATACTTTCCTTAGCTTTGTAACAAATTATAACAAATATGTTACAACAGCATATAGTAATTTTGTAAAAATATACATTCCACCCACCCTCACAAAATAACAACTGATAAGTCCCTAACGAGGGTAGGTGTGAAGGCACTGGACCCAGGTGGTGAAGTAAGAACAAAGTTTACGATTTCTTAAAATAAATTGAAAATTTAAAAGCAGAAAAAACGAATGCAGTTAAATATTGAAGATAAAGTTACTGATCGAAATTAGGCTGTTGCCATTAGTGACACGTTAATACGTTTTTTTTAGGCATAGCTAAACAAACTAAACTCTGAACGTAACTAATGATAGTAAATTAACAATAAAATTAAAGGTGTTAATTAATGTGAGGATGTAGTGTGTTAATCCTCACACTACATGAGATAGCCAAGGTAAAATACTCGCAGAGAGGGATGAAGTAAGTGGTACGGGATTTTCTGCATGTAGAAGACTTCAGCCTGGAGAAACAGAATCAAAGTCGCAGTCAGGAAAGGGGTAGTGTTGGTGGGCCACAAATAAAACCTAGTTGTATGGTAGAGAGGCAATGCAGGCTAAAAAGAAATTAGCCATACATGAAGAAGATGAGAAACAGACAAGAAAATGGAAACGATAAGACGACAAGGAAGGACGGAAAACAAGACGCCACAAACAAACAAAAACCTACATAAAGTAAGTATAGGCTATCCCAAAGACGACAGAACCCGTGCAAACGGCACATTAAAATAAACTAAAACCTACATAAAGTAAGTACAGGCTATCCTAAAGACGACAGACCCCTTGCAAACGGCACATTAAAATAAACTAAAACCTACATAAAGTAAGTACAGGCTATCCTAAAGACGACAGAACCCGTGCAAACGGCACATTAAAATAAACTAAAACCTACATAAAGTAAGTACAGGCTATCCTAAAGACGACAGAACCCGTGCAAACGGCACATTAAAATAAACTAAAACCTACATAAAGTAAGTACAGGCTATCCCAAAGACGACAGAACCCGTGCAAACGGCACATTAAAACAAACTAAAACCTACATAAAGTAAGTACAGGCACATTAAAACAAACTAAAACCTACATAAAGTAACTAGAGACTATCCCAAAGACGACAAAACCCGTGCAAACGGCACATTAAAACAAACTAAAACCTACATAAAGTAAGTACAGGCTATCCCAAAGACGACAGAACCCGTGCAAACGGACATTTTTGTAAACATATTTGTCATAACTGGAGGGTTACAAGTACGTATACGTATATACACGCTTATTACAGTATTGTCATTAGCGTTAAAACACATTACAACAAATGTGTTTTAGCTAGATGTAGTTGTCATGAAAAAACATGTATTAGAACTATGATACTGGAACGTACACACTCTCATTTGTGTTGTAACAAATCACAACAAATGTGTTACAGCAGGAAGTGATGATTTTGTAAAAATATTGGTCAGAAATAGAGCATTACTGGAACGGACATGTATCTTCATTACTGTTGTAACAAATAACAACAAATATGTTTCAAAAGGATGTAATGATTTTGTAAAAATATTTGTCAAAACTAGAGTGTTACAGGAACGTACATATACTTTCATTAATGATGTAATAAATAACAACAAATATGTCACAACAGAATATAATGATTTTGTAAAAATATTTATCAAAACTAAACTGTTACAAGAACGTACATATACTCTCATTAATGATGTAATAAATAACAACAAATATGTCACAACAGAATATAATGATTTTGTAAAAATATTTATCAAAACTAAACTGTTACATGAACGTACATATACTCTCATTAATGATGTAACAAATAACAACAAATATTTTTTCATCAGTATGTAATGATTTTGTAAAAATATTTGTCAAAACTAGACTGTTACAGGAATGTACATATATCTTCATTATGTTGTAACAAATAACAACAAATATGTTACAACAGAATATAATGATTTTGTAAAAATATTTTTCAAAACTAAACTGTTACAAGAACGTACATATACTCTCATTAATGATGTAACAAATAACAACAAATATGTTACAACAGAATATAATGATTTTGTAAAAATATTTTTCAAAACTAAACTGTTACAAGAACGTACATATACTCTCATTAATGATGTAACAAATAACTACAAATATGTTTCATCAGTATGTAATGATTTTGTAAAAATATTTGTCAAAACTAGACTGTTACAGGAATGTGCATATATCTTCATTAATGTTGTAACAAATAACAACAAATATGTTACAACAGAATATAATGATTTTGTAAAAATATTTTTCAAAACTAAACTGTTACAAGAACGTACATATACTCTCATTAATGATGTAACGAATAACAACAAATATGTTTCAGCAGAATGTAATGATTTTGTAAAAATATTTCTCAAAACTAGACTGTTACAGGAATGTGCATATATCTTCATTAATGTTGTAACAAATAACAACAAATATTTTTCATCAGGATGTAATGATTTTGTAAAAATATTTGTCAAAACTAGAGTGTTACAGGAATGTGCATATATCTTTATTAATGTTGTAACAAATAACAACAAATATGTTACAACAGAATATAATGATTTTGTAAAAATATTTTTCAAAACTAAATTTTATAAGAACGTACATATACTCTCATTAATGATGTAACGAATAACAACAAATATGTTTCATCAGGATGTAATGATTTTGTAAAAATATTTGTCAAAACTAGACTGTTACAGGAATGTGCATATATCTTAATTAATGTTGTAACAAATAACAACAAATATGTTGCAACAGAATATAATGATTTTGTAAAAATATTTTTCAAAACTAAACTGTTACAAGAACGTACATATACCCTTATTAATGTTGTATCAAATAACAACAAATATGTTTCAAAAGGATGTAATAATTTTGTAAATATATTTGTGAAATATATACTTGTACAGGAACTTACATATACCCTCAAAAATGTTTAACAAATAACAACAAATATTTTTGAACAGGATGTAACGATTTTGTGAATGTATTTGTCAGAATTAGAGTGTTATAGGATCGTACGTACAAATGCCCTCATTACCATTGTGACAAATAACATCAAATGTGTTTCAACAGTTTTTATTATTTGTTCTGAAAGATAGTTCTGTAATCAAGTAATTCCTGTTGCCTGGTTTAATTTGAGCTTCCAACCAATTCAACAATCAATCCATTTGATATAAACGTTATATTTATAGATAATAATATAAACTATAGGCCCAACAATTATTCATTCACATTGAAAATAATATTTTAAGTCTATATTATTTAATATATTTAACCCTATAGTTAATTGTTTTTTTTGTTGTTGTTGTGTTTTTAAGCTATCAACGTTAGCAAAGCCAACGCAAGAAATTGCACTTACATATTGATAATAAGCTAACATTGCATTGTTTTATAATGTTTTTATACATTTATTTTATATTCACTAAAAAAATAATGTTATGACCAAACAAAGCATTTTTTAATAATTAGAACTATGCTTCGATACCTTCTTTGTAGCTTTGTATTGATGAAATATAATAGGATATTATTTAATTTTTTTTTTGCAAATACTGATTCAATTAAATTTCCACCCTTAATCCATATTTGAATTTTGGTTTAAACTATTTTCTACAGTAAACAGTAATCTACTATTTTCAGCAGTATATAAGTAATATTGTAAAAAACAATATTGAAATGAAAATGAGGGTAAACAATAATTAAACCCTTTTACTACTATACTATACTATAATACCCTTATGGTACTGCTATACTAGTACTATAATATCATTTGCTTTAATGAAGATACAGAATTGAATGAATAGTCGTTATTTATAGTACCCGGAATGGAAAATAATATAGGAAGTTTGTTAAATGAGAAAAAATGAAATCAAAGTAATTCTTCATTCATCTTTTTCATTTTTGTCATGTAATGTATAATGTATAATGACCAGCTAACAATTGTAGTGTGGAAATAGTTTAACTTATTCTTCTAAAAAGGCGTTCCATCTCAATAATCTGGTTTTATTTACTGGATTCTAAAGTTGTTTTCTATTAATCTTCTGGTAGAAAAAGGTTTGATTGGTGACGCAAGTTCTTTTTGATTCGACCAAAGTCATGATCTGAATCTAAGTATGATTAACCTACTTCTGGAACCTTGTGATCGATGGACTTGAAATACCCTCTGTAAAATAAATATTGATATAGATAATCAACTTGAAAGTTCTTATTTTGACCTTCAGATGAATCATTCTATAATATTTGGTGGTAAGTTTGTTGAAGAATATGATCTAGTTCGATGGCTGTCAAAATTTAACTAGCAATCTCTAAACTTCCTCGGTTTGCAATATCTTCAGTCCAATTGCAACATGTTTCTGCCATGCAATCATTACGTCCTCTGTTTGCACCCAATGATGTAATAGGGAGTCATTAGTTATAAAACTACATATGTCACTTATATAATGCTTTAGGTGTAATCAAACGAGGAGATAGTTTATTGCAGAAAATAAACTATGCAAAAAAATATAGAGGCGTAGTTTATTGCAGATCCATATTTATAAATTATATGTTAGTAATTGACTTTGCTGACTCTTTCTTATTTTTTGGGCCCGTATGCTCCATTTAACATTTCAAGATGTTCATCAGCACATTTTTCAGAGTCAGAAGTACTGCATTTTCGTTGCAATTCCTGTAATGTTAGATTTAAAATTTTTTACTTCGTATCATGGTGTTAAAATTTGAACGTCATATGCAATTTAAATACAACAAATTAAAAACAAGTACTGGAAAGCCTATACTCACTCACCACTCTAAACACAAAAATAGTTTCCTATTGGAAGAAGGAGTACTAGTTGCTTTAATCAGTTCGTCACTTTGGATGGCAAACCTTTAGTTATAGGCAGTTCTCTAAGAGTCCTTGAAGTCACTTTGGACTCCAATCTTGATTTTATGAACCATGTAAAGTCTATATTATGTAAAAGCGTCGTGGTCAAGCTGAAAACTCTATATAGATGTGTAAAAATATTGCCAGTGTCTGCTAAGTTAGAGATTGTCCACTCAACAATTTTTCCTACTATATATTATGCTCTTCCATCTTTTACTCGTTGTCTGTCCCAGGAAAATTTAATGGTTCTCACTAGATTGCAGAATAGAGCTCTGAGATTTGTTTACAATCTAAAAAAATTTGATCACATTAGTGAATTTAGTTTAAGCTCTAAGGTCCTATTAGTTAAAGGTTGCTGTGACTTTCAGACTGTTCAACTTATCTACAAAGTTCTTCAGACTGGCAAGCCTAAATATCTCAGGCAAAAGCTTATTTTCAGGCATGAAATAAACACCCGACGTACCCGACAGGACAGCCTACTTCATTTGCCAAAGGTCCGTCTAGAAATAGGCAAAAAAGCTTTTAGGTACTTTGGACCGGAAATATATAATGCTTTGCCCCCTGCTTTGAAAAGTCTTAGTTACTGCTTATTTAAAAGTCATATCAAAGAGATTGTCATATAATGTTATTTATTTTTAATTTAGAATAATGTTTATTTACCTGTATGCTATGACAAGAGTTGCCTTGTAAATCAGAGTATTTTATCTTTGAAGAACGCTTGCAAAATAAAGACGTTATTTTTATTTATTTATTTTATTTTTAAGAAGGAGCTGTGAAGCAAGTCAACCAGAGAACTCTGGTGAATAAAAGTGCTATGAGCATTACTTTTGCATATGGTTTCTTCATCCACAATGGAAGTGTTTAAGGTGTTGCAAAGCACCTACATTCATAATATGTATCTTTAAAGCAAAATGAGAATGAATGACAGTGTCATGTGATAAACTGACAAATAGCACCTTCATCTGTGACAATAACACAATAATGTCACTTGACACCTTCATCCTCAAATCCTTTGAATCCACCAACACTACTATTTAATACTTCAGCAAATACGCTGCCATGAAACAAACTGCTAGTAAGCCTGCTAACAAAACAACTTATTGGCATGGTTCAAAGCATTCTCCAACACTACTGTGGTCGGTCTTTAATACGTCATCACATACATTGCCTTGAAACAAACTGCTAGTAAGCCCGCTAACCCAACAACATATTGGCATGACGCAAAGCATCCGCCAACACTACTGTGGTCTGTCTTTAATATGTCATCACATACGTTTCCTTGAAACATACTGCTAATAGCCCGCTAACCCAACAACATATTGGCATGACGCAAAGCATCCGCCAACACTACTGTGGTCTGTCTTTAATATGTCATCACATACGTTTCCTTGAAACAAACTGCTAATAGCCCGCTAACCCAACAACATATTGGCATGACACAAAGCATCCACCAACATTACTGTGGTCTGTCTTTAATATGTCATCACATACGTTACCTTGTAACAAACTGCTAATAGCCCGCTAACCCAACAACATATTGGCATGACACAAAGCATCCACCAACACTACTGTGGTCTGTCTTTAATATGTCATCACATACGTTTCCTTGAAACAAACTGCTAATAGCCCGCTAACCCAACAACATATTGGCATGACACAAAGCATCCACCAACATTACTGTGGTCTGTCTTTAATATGTCATCACATACGTTTCCTTGAAACATACTGCTAATAGCCCGCTAACCCAACAACATATTGGCATGACGCAAAGCATCCGCCAACACTACTGTGGTCTGTCTTTAATATGTCATCACATACGTTTCCTTGAAACAAACTGCTAATAGCCCGCTAACCCAACAACATATTGGTATGACGCAAAGCATCCGCCAACACTACTGTGGTCTGTCTTTAATATGTCATCACATACGTTTCCTTGAAACATACTGCTAATAGCCCGCTAACCCAACAACATATTGGCATGACGCAAAGCATCCGCCAACACTACTGTGGTCTGTCTTTAATATGTCATCACATACGTTTCCTTGAAACATACTGCTAATAGCCCGCTAACCCAACAACATATTGGAATGACGCAAAGCATCCGCCAACACTACTGTGGTCTGTCTTTAATATGTCATCACATACGTTTCCTTGAAACATACTGCTAATAGCCCGCTAACCCAACAACATATTGGCATGACGCAAAGCATCCGCCAACACTACTGTGGTCTGTCTTTAATATGTCATCACATACGTTTCCTTGAAACAAACTGCTAATAAGCCCGCTAACCCAACAACATATTGGCATGACACAAAGCATCCGCCAACACTACTGTGGTCTGTCTTTAATATGTCATCACATACGTTTCCTTGTAACAAACTGCTAGTAAACCTTCTAACCTAACAACATAGTAGCACGATTCAAAGTATCTTAATGTGACCTTTCTTTAATCGTGTTGTTTTAATCTGATAAAACTATTTAGTTATAAATAATTAGCTTACAAAGTGTGTAATGTTTGGGCTGTTGTGTTAGGATAAATACTGTTATTTGAAATTATATATCATCATAATTTTAGGAACCATACATTCGAGACTTACAAGTTTGTTCGGTACTAAGTTTACTAAAATTTAGTACGAAAAGTGAATTGTATTATACTTGTAAATTAAAAATAAATATATATTAGTACTGGATAGTAAATCTGTGATAATTTTTTCATGCATGAAGCAGCTTATATTTATTTTGTGGATTGTGATCGATGAAAGCACTGAAAAACGTAACGAATAAAATCAGTAGCACGTCAACTACAAACTAGAGTAATACAGTCGAGTACACTTCTAGGTTACACTCACCACAAAAGTTTTTTGAGGAGAGAGAGAAATAAATTGCTGACAATGATTCTACTTACGTTTTGAAAATATGAACAAACCAGTAGCTAGGTGGCCACTATAAACTAGAGTAACTCAGTCGGGTACACATCTAGGTTATACTCACCACAAAAGTTGTTTGAGGAGAGAGAGAGAAAAACGGCTGACAATGTTTGTACTTACGCTTGGAAAATACGAACAAACCAGTAGCTAGGTGGCCACTATAAACTAGAGTAACGCAGTCGAGTACACATCTAGGTTGCACTCACCGCAAAAGTTGTTTGAGGTTAGAGAGGGATAAATAAATTGAGTGGCTTATAATGATTGTACTTACATTTGGAAAATACGAACAAACCAGTAGCTAGGTGGCCACTATCATCACATTTATTCAAAATCCATATTCGCCCATATCTTGACGATCGGCGTCTTATGATTAAATAAATAAATAAAAATAAATAAACTAGAGTAACTCAGTCGGGTACACATCTAGGTTGTACTCATCACAAAAGTTGTTTGAGGAGAGAAAGGGATAAACGGCTGACAATGATTGTACTTACGTTTGGAAAATACGAACAAACCAAGTAGATAGGTGGCCACCATAAACTAGAGTAACTCAGTCGGGTACATATCTAGGTTATACTCACCACAAAAGTTGTTTGAGGAGAGAAAGGGATAAACGGCTGACAATGATTGTACTTACGTTTGGAAAATACGAACAAACCAGTAGCTAGGTGGCTACTATAAACTAGAGTAACTCAGTCGGGTACACATCTAGGTTATACTCACCACAAAAGTTGTTTGATGAGAGAGAGGGATAAACGGCTGACAATGATTGTACTTACGTTTGGAAAATACGAACAAACCAGTAGCTAGGTGGCCACTATAAACTAGAGTAACTCAGTCGGGTACACATCTAGGTTATACTCACCACAAAAGTTGTTTGAGGAGAGAGAGGGATAAACGGCGGATCGTAAAGCTAAGGGAACTTTTCAGTCCAACTTTATTTCAAAAGTTTCTCTTGATTGAATGAGTTTTGCTGCCAATTTCATTAAGTTTCTCGTATATATATATATATATATTTGTATGTACATGTCTATTGACTTTTCTAATATCTTTATACATATCGGAGAATTTGTTCTAGGGTATATAATATACTATAATATATTTTTATGCGTAATGGCATGTAATATTTTCTAATATAAGTTCCATGCTGCAGCAGTATTAAGAGTGAAGACTGCATAAAATAGTCACTATGAGTGGGGCAGCAATTTATATCTTTTAACTTAAAATATAATAACGACTATAATGCTATATATGGATGCGTAATATACAATGTAATATAGTAATTAGTTTGCTGTATTCAATTAAATGTAAAAGAGGAATAATTATAAGAACTTTTGTACATAATGGTCGAAACGGAATATTCTTCAACCTCTGTATGTTTCAATGTGACATTTTCAATATGAAACTGCGCAAAGAAATTATGTCTATGTATTTTGTTCAATATTTATTTACTACACTAATTATCATAAATGCTGTTGTACTGTAAACATCTACTCTAATTTAAAATACAGTTTTAATTAAATGAGTAGTATCTGCTTCAACCCAGAACACGACAACATTATTGCAGGGGATAAACTGCATGTATTACATGGGTTGGCAGATTCAAAGTAAAAAAGGCCAAGGGTAAATTAGGATTTTAAGATTTACTTTACTGGTAAATCAGACGTACGGACTGAGTAAATCACAAAGACACAAGATAATGTGAAAAGACACACCCTTATTCGTGGTTCCAGTTACAGTGACCCACTTCTCTGTGATATCTTGCAAGCACTCAATTACTGGGTTTTTTTTTAACAATCTAGGCTTACTCTTGCATTCTCATTCTTATCTACAAACTATTAAATATATTTTATTCAACACATTTATTCGTATATTAGATTAATATATTGAACAAAGTATATTTTTTAGATATAAAAATCTCCATATATTATAAGATTTTGAATTTGTATAGCATGTATTTCCCCTAACATCATACCCTGAAGTGAAATACATTATTTTTGGTGGTGTGAATGATAATCAAAAGCTATGTTACGTATGAAATCTATCATATTCATAATATATCAATATATAAACATATAATATAAAATATGTTTATATATTGGTTGCCCTCATAAGTATATTTTATATGCAGGAAATTACCTTATATGCAACTCTCACTTAAAGAAATTAGCTTGAGTATATTTGTATGTGCTTTTTGTTAGTTTTTATATTTGTATATACTAAGTGTATCATATTTGCTGAGACAATAGTAGACATTGGAGATCAGTCAGTAATAATGTGGAGTATAAAAGTTAAAAATGTGTCTGATAAAATATACTAATATTACTATACATATGTTTTTTTAAATTAACCCTAGAAATCCCAAGGGAGAGGGGGTAAAAATTGGCCACTAAGTATATAACCAAGTGTTATCATTTTTTCTTACCGTATTTAAATTTTGAAAATGATATTTCATGTCAATAATTTCCTATTTTGTGTGTTGTCAAAATATTACCGATCGGTGTTTATTTATTTTGAATTTATGCTGTAAATATACCTAGTGGTCACTTTTAATCCCTTTCTCTTTGAGCTTCTATGTAACCAGATTTTTATGAACTAAGTCATGTTTTGTTTGATTTTACAATCTAGGATAACTAAAAATATAAGACACGTTTACATATATAAACATAGTTTGGAAAGTAAACTCTAGTTCCTAGGTTGGTATAATTTTGTTACTGATTTCAGTCAGACTCAGCTCACAAAATCAGAGCTATCAGGGCAAATATTTTAAAAGTAAAGCCAGGTTTAAAAGGTTCAGGCGAAGTTTACACAATTTTAGAGTCTTTTAGAATTTTTTTTACAAACGAAGCATTAGCAATTAGTCTATTATTTTATATGGAAATGAAGCTGTTTCCAAAAATAAAGAGCTTACACATAAAACTGAAATCCTGGCATTCCTTGGTATTTTGAATTTTTTGGTGCTAATAATGATAATAAATTAGACATACATGATTTGTGGTCAAATGGATTTGTAAAATCTCTTATATTGTTAAATACTGTTCATAAACGATTATATGAAAAATTTACAATTTCGAACAGTTCTGTTATGGGAGCAAACTTGTAATTCACTCTTCACTCATTTCTGGTGGCTTTGTCAGCTAACCTAATCAATAAGAAACAAGTCTCTGAAGCTGTTTATAGTATCTGATAAATTATAGTGAGTACAAGCTACAGATACAAATTATAGTATCTGACAAATGTGAGTAAAAGCAAAAATTGCACATACTGTAGTTATGAAATAGTGAATAAACTTTTAATGTATGAGCAAACAACACGTATGTACTATACATGTAGTAACCTACGCTGGAACACCATTCCCATTTAAGGTTTGTTCATTGACGTAACATTTACAAAGTGTCAACGTCTACCAGTTATCTAATGGAACACCATTCCCATTTAAGGTTTGTTCATTGACGTAAAATTTACAAAGTGTTAACGTCTACCAGTTATCTAACTGCTGTTAATTTTGCTCTATGTTGTATACTTGCGTTACTTTACAGCATGCTCTGCAACTTATTGATTTGATGTAAGTATAGAAATTCTCTCGAAATATAAGAACATTTAATATTTGAAAAATATTAATGAAACAACCTAATGTATATAATTTGTTTACAACTCTTTGTATATTTAACATACACTTAAAAACAAAACAGGACAATTTCAATTAAATAATAATCTTAAGCGAATATGAAAAAAAAAACTTTGACTCCGTAACAACAGATTTATCTGTAGATTCATATTCTTTTAAGTCATATGATATTTTTTAAACATAATTTGCTTAGCTATTAGGACCTAAATTAAAATAATGTCTTCTTTAAACCATAAATAATAGTTGAAGTATCAATAGTTTGGTATAAAAATAGTTAGGTATTTATTTCAATATTGCTTAAAGGTAACCTGCTGTAGCAGGGTTTCAATATTAGTCAACAAATAAACTTAACTTTAACAGAATTAAATAAACATTAAATTGCTAAAAATACCTACAATGGTTATTCCGTTTAGAAAGAATAATTTCGTTCTACGTTTCTTAGGTTAAGTGTCAATGATTATTATTAAAGTTCGTGTCTGATTTGCTATAGTTTAAAAATCTCTTAAAATTAAAATAATAAATAAATTAGGAAAAAATATTACAAAGAAAATGTTGTGGTATCATCAGAATACTCAATATGGAATTAGCTTGTATTATGGATCACTGTAACGTTTTGAAATAGTAGTTAGACACAGTAAGGTGCTTTGTATTCTTAGCAGTTAGGTCGTTTATCACGGGGTGGACGGCCAGGTAATGCACTTTAGAAATGACAGCACCATTGTGCATAGAATAGTGCTCACGTGTAACGAATATTTGACACGTTATACAGTTTAGGGCTAGCATATTATTATTACGTTTATTCTTATGCTTATATATAAAACTTGTATACTATACAATATTAAATGAATTTAGAGACTGTATTATTGTTAAATTAACTAAAAAAAACTTTAACAACTTTAATACAAGAACTATAAAAAAGTGAAGTTCTTACACTGGACTTGTTTCATGATACTCAAGAATGTTGTTATTATAATAACTGTCTTATGACTTGATGCCAAGCCTAGTTATGTATTATATTAATACAACAACACTTTTTTATTTTTTTTATTAAAACTAGAAAAACTAAAACTATTGTAAAGTGTACACCTTATTTAAATTACTTTGGTTTAGTTCAATAAAAATATATTAACGTCATTTAAGTAAATGAAACCTATAGTTATAGTTATGACATTTTAGGGGCACCTTAGTGTTTTGAGTCGTAGACATTACTTTAATTATGAGTATATGCATTGTTACGACATGTTAGGGGTACCTTAGTGTTTTGAGTCGTAAAAATTACTTTAATTATGAGTATATGCATTGTTACGATATGTTAGGGGCACCTTAATATTTTGAGTCGTAGACATTACTTTAATTATGAGTATATGCATTGTTACGACATGTTAGGGGTACCTTAGTGTTTTGAGTCGTAGACATTACTTTAATTATGAGTATATGCATTGTTACGACATGTTAGGGGTACCTTAGTGTTTTGAGTCGTAAAAATTACTTTAATTATGAGTATATGCATTGTTACGATATGTTAGGGGCACCTTAATATTTTGAGTCGTAGACATTACTTTAAATATGAGTATATGCATTGTTACGACATGTTAGGGGTACCTTAGTGTTTTGAGTCGTAGACATTACTTTAATTATGAGTATATGCATTGTTACGACATGTTAGGGGCACCTTAGTGTTTTGAGTCGTAGAAATTACTTTAATTATGAGTATATGCATTGTTACGATATGTTAGGGGCACCTTAATATTTTGAGTCGTAGACATTACTTTAATTATGAGTATATGCATTGTTACGACATGTTAGGGGCACCTTAATGTTTTGAGTCGTAGACATTACTTTAATTATGAGTATATGCATTGTTACGACTTGTTAGGGGTACCTTAGTGTTTTTAGTCGTAGACATTACTTTAATTATGAGTATATGCATTGTTACGACATGTTAGGGGCACCTTAGTGTTTTGAGCTGTAGACATTACTTTAATTATGAGAATATGCATTGTTACGACATGGTAGGGGTACCTTAGTGTTTTGAGTCGTAGACATTACTTTAATTATGAGTATATGCATTGTTACGACATGTTAGGGGCACCTTAGTGTTTTGAGTCGTAGACATTACTTTAATTATGAGTATATGCATTGTTATGACATTTTAGGGGCACCTTAGTGTTTTGAGTCGTAGACATTACTTTAATTATGAGTATATGCATTGTTACGACATTTTAGGGGCACCTTAGTGTTTTGAGTCGTAGACATTACTTTAATTATGAGTATATGCATTGTTACGACATGTTAGGGGTACCTTAGTGTTTTGAGTCGTACACATTACTTTAATTATGAGTATGCATTGTTATGACATTTTAGGGGCACCTTAGTGTTTTGAGTCGTAGACATTACTTTAATTATGAGTATATGCATTGTTACGACATGTTAGGGGCTCCTTAGTGTTTTGAGTCGTATACATTACTTCAATTATGAGTATATGCATTGTTACGACATTTTAGGGGCACCTTAGTGTTTTGAGTCGTAGACATTACTTTAATTATGAGTATATGCATTGTTACAACATTTTAGGGGCACCTTAGTGTTTTGAGTCGTAGAAATTACTTTGGTTATGAGTATATTCATTGTTATGCCATTTTAGTCAAATTAGGTATTTACTATTGTTACAATACTACAGGGAATAATACATAGGCCTAATATTTGCAGTTCTAAAATTACTATGCAATTTGTTAAAAATAAAAATTTCAGCTATGTAAATTTAAAAGTAAAATAAAATTTAAAAAATTAACTTTTATAAATCTTCATTTGATTAAAAAATACTAGTCTGACTAAAGTATTTAAGACCTTGTTGAAAATGTTACATCAAATTGGGAGAAAAACTACCAAGTTTTGCCACGGAAACAACCTGATGTCGGCATGTGGCTCTGTGTATATCCATAGCATTTATATTTACACAATACATTGATTGCTTTTAATAACATTTAAAAATATATTTATAACGCAATCAGACTGTAGATTTCATGGCATAAGTAATAAAATTTACCTGTTAAATGTTTTAAGTGAAAGTAACAAATATCAAAACTACTTGCAAAACCATTTCTTACCTTAAAAGCTCCATCAATATGATGTGTTGGCATACAGTATTCAAAACCATTGTGCTTCTCCTTTATTTTAACTATATATTAAATGCAATATTGTTTCAGTCGAATGCTAACAAAACTGGTAAAACCTTACAGTTGGATTTTAAAATTACCAGACATTCTCATTTTATTCGAGCTACAAGCTTTACATTTTTATAGTGAAAATATAAATTACAAAATGCCATATTTTCTATAATCAAAAATATATATATATATATATATATATATATATATATATATATATATATATATAGCCTACTTATATGTAACCTACCTGACGCACTAAACATTATCATCTATAAAAAAAAGTTCAAGGCTCATTTAAAACTCCTTGTGTCAAAAGTTTGTTATTTACGTGTCCATGGAGAGCCAATGTTAAGGCTGTTTTATATATATCCATAGACACGTAAATAACAAACTTTTGACACAAGGAGTTTTAAATGAGCCTTGCACTTTTTTTTATAGATGATAATGTTTAGTGCGTCAGGTAGGTTATTCGTCAACCTGACGTCTGCCTGAGATGGAAGTCCTTCCAAGTAGTGAGTCCATGCTATCAACACAGTAGTCTAACCTGAAATAGTAATAATAATGAATTAATGATTTATTCCTTTAAATAATACATGATTATAGACAAAAAATTACAATTCTCGGAATTAATCAACCACAGTTTTCCAGTAGTTGTGGTTGATCATAGTAACCTTTAGTCATAGTACACTTATATACAAAAGGAAACATACAACACGTATTTGGTAATAAATTTACGTTTTGTTACTATTCTTAACATTAAACTCAATAAGGTTCAGTAACAGCAGTGTTTTATTGCCATACAAATATATATTATCTTATACACACAGAAGTCTTGTATGACATGTTTTGAAAGTTTTATTACCATAAAAAAATATATGATCTTATATACCCATAACTTCTTGTATAGCATTTTTTAAACGTATTGTTGTACAATAACTGGGCATTCATGATTATTCTATCGGTATTTTATCCTGATTGGTTAATATTAACAATTGATGGTAAACTTTACCTCTTTTGTTCCGCCACCAATCCTCAGTTTTTTCTGACACTACCGGTTTCGGAGACTAATCTCCATCTTCAGGTGTCCATCACTGTCACTACACACTAAACCATTAAAGTTTAAAACACTTGAGTTTGTATTTTGAAACACTAACGGTTGTTTTAGAGGTGAGGGTGGTGTTGCCAACCTTACAGCCTATTGTTGAGTTGTTTATATTTTTTGTTATGTTTTCGATGTTGTAAAACTGTATCGAAGATTTCATTGCTGTGAAAATCAGTTTGTTCATTTAATATTTGGAGAGGGTTTTGTTTTATTGATTTATAAATTTCAAACTGTTCTATTACATTCATTTTTATTCCTTTTTTGCAAATTTTTAAAATCTTGAAATTTTGTTCCATTCCTGTGATGTCATGGCCTGATTCTACTAAGTGATCAGCAAATTTTGATTTGTAATTTCTGTTGGGGATGTGTTCTTTAAATCTGGTTGTGAAAGGTCTGCCTGTTTGGACTATGTAGTGTTTAGGGCAGTCATTACATTCTATTTTGTAAATTCCAGTTTTTGTGAATTTGTTAATGTTTTGTGGTATGGCAGTCAATGTCTTCTCAAGATTTCCTGTCGTTCTGAAAGCTATTTTGTATCCTAATGATTTAAAAATATTGTTTGACATTTTTAGCTATTTGATTGCTTAATATTTATATATATATATATATATATAAAGAACTACACTTAGCAATCTTTTCTTGATTTTTTAATGTTTAAAATCGATTTCGGTCTCGAAAGACCATGTTAAACTGATGATGGTCTTTCGAGACCAAAATCGATTTTAAACATTAAAAAATCAAGAAAAGATTGCTAAGTGTAGTTCTTTTTATATATATATTAAAAATATTATTGTATGTATGGTACATGTTTTCTTCAAATTCTGCTACAACATATTTATTTGGTTCAATAGGTTTAATGTGTTGATTCTGACTGTTTTTTCTTTTTTGTTTTTTATAATTTGGTCTATTATGTCTGGTTTATATCCGTTTTCTACTGCTATATATTTTAATATTGTGATTTCATTGTTGTAATTTTGTTTATCCATTGGTATATTTAACAATCTATGGATATAAGAGTTGTATGCAGCTAATTTGTGGTTCATGGGATGGTTCGAAGTTGCATGTATTGTATGGCTGGTGATAGTAGGTTTTCTGTAGATCTTGAATTCTAATTTCTGGTTCGATTTTGTTATGGTTAGATCCAAATAATTTAAACTATTATTTTGTTCTATTTCAGTTGTAAATTTCAGGTTCGGATGAATGGTGTTTAGATATTTGCCGAAAATTTCAATTTGTCTATGGTTTCCATTGTATAGGCAAAATATGTCATCCACATATCTGAAGTAATGTGTCAGTTTTTTATGATATTTATTGTTTTCATTCCAATGCCATGATCACCAAAGCAGACAAAGAAAACACAATAGTAATTATGTACAGAAACGAATATCAGACGAAAATAAAAGATTTTATCAATAAAAACAAGATTAGTAAACTGAAATCAGATCCAACAGCTAAATATAACCTAACCTTCAAAAAACCACTAAACAAATTTAAACGCTTGTTTAACGAAAAAGAAATTAGATCTTTAAAAATGATAAATCCAGAAGCACCAAAATTAAAAGGACTCCCAAAAATCCACAAAGTTGACAGCCCAATAAGACCAATAGTAAATTTCACAACATCACCTACATACAAGATAGCAAAAAAACTAGAAATAATGATTAGAAAACTCATCAAAATAGAAAACAACCATAGCCTAAGAAATACAATTGAATTAGTAGATAAGATAAAAGAAACAAATATCAAAGATCATCATAGCCTAGTATCTTTTGACATAGAAAACTTATACACCAATGTTCCAATAAAAGAAACTTTAAAAATACTTGAAGATAACTTAAAGAAAAATCAATCCATAGATAATGAAATTATAAACAAACTAATATCTCTACTGACTGTCGTTTTAGATCAAAACTATTTTGAATATGAGGGAGAATACTACCAACAACAGGAAGGCCTAGTAATGGGGAGCCCTTTATCTGGTATTTTAGCCGATTTATTTTTAAACCATGTTGAAGATAGCAGAATTATGAATGAAAACAATAAATATTATAAAAAACTGACACATTACTTCAGATATGTGGATGATATATTTTGCCTATACAATGGAAACCATAGACAAATTGAAATTTTCGGCAAATATCTAAACACCATTCATCCGAACCTGAAATTTACAGCTGAAATAGAACAAAATAATAGTTTAAATTATTTGGATCTAACCATAGCAAAATCGAACCAGAAATTAAAATTCAAGATTTACAGAAAACCTACTATCACCAGCCATACAATACATGCAACTTCGAACCATCCCATGAACCACAAATTAGCTGCATACAACTCTTATATCCATAGATTGTTAAATATACCAATGGATAAACAAAATTACAACAATGAAATCACAATATTAAAATATATAGCAGTAGAAAACGGATATAAACCAGACATAATAGACCAAATTATAAAAAAACAAAAAAGAAAAAACAGTCAGAATCAACACATTAAACCTATTGAACCAAATAAATATGTTGTAGCAGAATTTGAAGAAAACATGTACCATACATACAATAATATTTTTAATATATATATAAAAAGAACTACACTTAGCAATCTTTTCTTGATTTTTTAATGTTTAAAATCGATTTCGGTCTCGAAAGACCATCATCAGTTTAACATGGTCTTTCGAGACCGAAATCGATTTTAAACATTAAAAAATCAAGAAAAGATTGCTAAGTGTAGTTCTTTTTATATATATATATATATATAAATATTAAGCAATCAAATAGCTAAAAATGTCAAACAATATTTTTAAATCATTAGGATACAAAATAGCTTTCAGAACGACAGGAAATCTTGAGAAGACATTGACTGCCAGACCACAAAACATTAACAAATTCACAAAAACTGGAATTTACAAAATAGAATGTAATGACTGCCCTAAACACTACATAGTCCAAACAGGCAGACCTTTCACAACCAGATTTAAAGAACACATCCCCAACAGAAATTACAAATCAAAATTTGCTGATCACTTAGTAGAATCAGGCCACGACATCACAGGAATGGAACAAAATTTCAAGATTTTAAAAATTTGCAAAAAAGGAATAAAAATGAATGTAATAGAACAGTTTGAAATTAATAAATCAATAAAACAAAACCCTCTCCAAATATTAAATGAACAAACTGATTTTCACAGCAATGAAATCTTCGATACAGTTTTACAACATCGAAAACATAACAAAAAATATAAACAACTCAACAATAGGCTGTAAGGTTGGCAACACCACCCTCACCTCTAAAACAACCGTTAGTGTTTCAAAATACAAACTCAAGTGTTTTAAACTTTAATGGTTTAGTGTGTAGTGACAGTGATGGACACCTGAAGATGGAGATTAGTCTCCGAAACCGGTAGTGTCAGAAAAAACTGAGGATTGGTGGCGAAAAAAAGAGGTAAAGTTTACCATCAATTGTTAATAATTAATAACTGGGCATGTTATAGAGAGTGCCTTTTGAAAATTGTGCTCTTCACATTTTGCTACCCTGATCCCACACAGTAATTCTCTTAGATTAAAGTTAAGACGGTTAGCCTGTAAGTAATCAGAACCAAGATCTGTGAGGGCCTTTTATTGTCTAGTGAATATAGACATATAATAATATTGAAACAATTTTCATAAGCTATTTTATTTAGAATTTCCAGCAAAACTGTATGTCTATGAGGGCTTGGTTCCAAAACTGTATGTATATGAGGGCGTGGTTCCAAAACTGTATGTCTATGAGGGCCTGTTTCCAAAACTGTATGTCTATGAGGACCTAGTCCAAAAATTGTATATCTATGAGAGCCTGGTCCCAAAACTGTATGTCTATGAGGGCCTGATCCCAAAACTGTATGTCTATGAGGGCCTGGTCCCAAAACTGTATTTCTATGAATGCCTGGTCTCAAAACTGTATTTCTATGAATGCCTGGTCCCAAAACTGTATTTCTATGAATGCCTGGTCCCAAAACAACAAGATAATTAATTAACAATATAGTATTTCTAATAAGCGTATGGAATGCTTCCTCCTTGATAATGTGACTGTTTACCCATCCCAACAAATATAAGTTCTCTTCAATGGCATGATACTTATGTGATTCGCCAATTTTCCCACGTATGAATTCACTGTTCCCAAGCTCAAATCATAAATTATTTAAAATACATCATTTTACTATCACGATTAGACTAATATTTTACTCATAATCATGTCATTTATTTTCACATAAAATCTACTTATATTCACATAAATTAGGCTACTATATAATATATTGACAAATATAGATCCACTCATTGGCAAATGCCTGTGAGAGGGGAATGGTCCACTACCAACCAGACAAAGCAAAATAAAAATAATATGCTGCAAGGCAATGTAGTATATAAATAAACATAAGTTTTTATAATATTTTAAAATAATTTAATGTAAAAATACAAAGAGTTATGTTTTGTAAACTAAAATATCTTAATAACAATTATAATACAACTACTGAACTGAAATCTGCTAAAATCTAAAACCTGAGCGCAATTAACACCTTTCACATGTGCTTCCATCCACGTCGTTATTAACCATGAGGCTTTTACCTTAATTCATTAAAATGAACGGAGTAAACATAATAATAACTAATGTTTGTAAATATTATATATCCAAACGTTTATATCAGGTGATTAAAATTGAAATAAATATTTCAAAAAATAATTGTTATGATAGTTAGAAATATAGAACAATATGCATTTTCCTAATTACCACCCAAAAGTTATTAATTAATTAATTTTTTTATTTAACTCTACTCATCAGGTTCAGTCTGTGTGTGAACCTTATTTAACAAGTGAAGTACCGATCATCAGCTCAGTTGAACTTGCAATTCGCAGTGTGAAGCTTCAGCCGCTGAGACACTACGCCGTAATATATGGTTTCAGGCGTACCCAGAAGCAACAGTCGATGTCGTATAGCTACAGATGATGTGAGGTGTGTGGAGCTAAGAGTTAATGTTACCTTGACCGACGTACAAAGTCCTGCAGGCCACATGTGTAGTAGTGCCACAGTTCCAGGATTTACTGCTCCTTCAATACATCCATTTGATGGGTGGCACTCGAGGTGCGACATGCCACCTCAGGTAGCCCGGCGAAGGGTTGCGGGGTTGTAGACGTGCTCTCTCTCTCTCTGTCCATATATATATATATATATATATATATATATATATTTTTTTTTTTTTTTTTTTGAATATATATGTTTGGAACTAAGCAACATTTTCTGTGAGGCTTTGAAACAACAAAATTGTTCGACTGTTGATTGATTTATTACGTGTATATTTTCAACCTAACCTAACCTAACCTAACCTAACCCACCCGCCCACCCATACACGTACGGTGGTACTAACCCACCCGCCCACCTATACACGTACGGTGGTACTAACCCACCCGCCCACCTATGCACGTACGGTGGTACTAACCCACCCACCCACCTATACACGTACGGTGGTACTAACTCACCATGTCGCGCACCTCGAGTGTTAGTTTTGGGTTCTCTTTCGCTGCATGTCGCACCTCGAGTGTCCAATTATGACCCCAGGTAGTCCATGTCGCACCTCGGGTGCCCCCATTTGATGTACCACCTTTTCGACTCAACTCACACTCAGTTATAATAGTCCAGTTTGTTTATTTGAGTCCATGTTTAGACCATAGGACTGTTATTAACACTATAGAATTCAACTTGCCGGTGTAATTGGCCAGTAAGGTGATCGATGGTGAGTATGATGGAGAAAACATACAGACAATACTCTACGTTATTCGTTACGGTATGTCATTCTTCGTGATGGTGTGATACATTATAAGCATTAACATTAAATTAGCTTCTCATCACTAAATTATACAAAATGTTGGGATATATTTCGATATCATTTCTAAAATAATTTTCAATCCCTTCTTCAAAAATAAACAAGTAGATTCCCAGACTTCTTAAAGAATGTCATTTTCAGTGACGAAATGACTTTTTCCCGTGAGGGAGTAATTAATTTTAAAAATAATCATGTATGGGACCGAGAAAATCCGAATGCAACCAATCAATACCATCATCAGAGAACGTTTTCAGTGAACGTGTGGACTGGTTTATTAAATGACAGTTTAATTGGACCCTATGTTTTGCCAAATAGGTTAAATGGACAGACATATTTGATTTTTCTTCAATATGTTCTGCCTGAGCTTCTCGAAAATGTTACTTTTGATGTAAGGGAACAAATACGGTTCCAACACGATGGGGCCCCGGCCCTCTTTACAAATGCAGTCACACAGCTCATTAACGCAGTTTATGGCAATCAATGAATGGATCGGAGGTGGTGGTCCTGTCCCTTGGCCCCCAAGATCCCCGGATCTCACACCGATAGATTTTTATGTTTGGGGACACATGAAACAATTGGTGTATTCTACTCCTGTTCCGGACGCCATGGATTTGGTTGCTCGCATTGTTGAAGCTGCTGCAGCAATTCAGGAGCAAAATCCTTTTGAACATATCCGGCGGTCAGTTTTACACTGTGTAATCAGCAGAGAGGAGGCCACATTGAGCATTTACTTTGAACTCATAATTAGGTATTTTTACTTGTCTTTTATTTCACATGTGTTTTACAGTTCAGGAAGTATTAATTGTTGCTCGTTGTGACATGAACTCTTCATCATTATTTGAAAACACATTGGAATTTTAAATAAAACACAGACCTTTACTTGAGAAATTTTACTTATTTCTGTAACAACTTATTGTTGAAAAATAAACTTGGTACCAAAATTCTTGTATTAAAAGGTGATATTTTATATGTGTTTTGTCATTTTTCTATAACATCACTCGCTTTAAGGTTATTAGGCTTTGAAGATTTTAAATAGCCACCATTTTCTTTATATAAATGATATATTTTTAAACTTTTATTTTAAATGTAAACTAATAAGTTCAGTAAATGTACAAAGTTTTATCTTGATATCTTAAACCATTTTGAAGATATAAATTATTTTCTAAAAAACACATACAGACAGATAGACAGAAAACTAAGCAAGATGGGACTAGAGATTATATGATAAAAATTTTTTGTTTTGACCTATAGTATAACCTCGTGAAATGTTGGTCAGTACTTACGGGACACCCTGTATATAAACTCAAAATAATCATATACATATATTCAATTACTTAATTTAATTCATAATTTTAAATTGGATATAAACTAAACTTAAGAGTTTGGAGTTAACAAATATTATTTTTATTTTGCTATTTATTCTTACAACGTAAATCGTCAATATATGTGTGAATATGGATTTAGAATGAGTGTTATGATTATAGATGATTTAATATAGTTATTGCTACAAATATATTCCAACTATTCCTCAGAATGTGACATTAATTAATAGCCCAATGACAAACGAACAGCCGGTGATTATCTTTCAAAATAAGTCATGACTCTGAGAACGAATTGAAAACCTTCAGCTTCAACCAACTAGGCTTTCAATTCAACCAATTCAACTAACCACACAAGATCAGGGTAAATTGATTAACTTTACTTTATATAACCTGGAAAGTTGTTTAGGCTTTATATGGCTATTTTCTAGCAAGAGACAATTACTGAAGTACATAATGTCTGGCCAAGTTCCACCTTTAACTAGCCCAGAATATTGGATTTTCATTCACAAATAACATGGAAAAAGATATGCAAAAAGGTAGGATTATATAAAAATGATCCTACATAATACAATCCTACAATGTAACTATAATATTTATTCAAGGTACAATATCGATGTATATAATATAATACAATGAAAAACAATCTTCCTAATCGGCATAATGCATTAAAAATAAATTAAATTAAATTAAATTAAATTAAAAAGTGTAATGTGTCATTTATTTTGATTTCACTATTCTTGTCCATTTATTAAAACTTTAATTAAATTGAAAATTCCAAATTCAATTCAAAACGAAGTAAAAACATTATATGAAGCTACTTTTCTTTCTTTTTTTATTAATTATTGGTCACAAAAACGTTCAAAGATCGTTCACTGAGGATGCCACATCATAGTATGGGTGAAACGTCTGGTTACTTTGTAAATAATGTACATAGCACCTAGACCAGAAAATATAGATTCTAGTTGTAAGTCTATATTTTCTAAGACTTATAACTAGATTAGCCTAAGTTCTAAGATTAGAGATAACATGTTTCTGTGTCAACCGTTCAAAATAGTGTTAATGTTTTTATACGTGTGTAAAATTGTAAACTGTAATGATGGGGATTGAGAATTTTTGTAAATTGTTGATTCTAAAAAAAAGAAGGGGAAGAAATGTATTAAATTTTGAAATTTTTTTCACAATACCTTTTTATTTACATGTAAATCTGGACGCTGTGGAATGAGAACCGCGTACGTAAATAAAAAACTCCTAGCAATATTTGGTAAAAAACACAATAAATTATTAATAAAACTTGTTCCCTTCAGTCATTATATTGCTGGTAATGTTTAACTAATGCCTGCTGAACACTACAAACTATTGAAAAGTAGGATGGATGGTTCATTTATTCATACACTAAATATATGAGAGTCTCATTAAAGCCCTATTAACATTTTAGTGAGTTAACCAGCTCTTTAGATAAATAGGTGATATATATATATATATATATATATATATATATAAACTTAACTAACCATTAATTACTTTTCAACCTCTTGGTTCTTGCTTCAAATAAATTTGCTTACTGTTTTGGAAATTTGACTCTTTAGTTTGATATAGTAAGAATAAATTTTTTTTCAATTATGAGTATGATATTAAATGGAGTACTATTTTGAGATATTAATTACTATTTATTTTATGTTTGAATACTTGGATTATTTTCGCCAAAATATCTACAAATTAATTTTTTAAATAAATAACTATGATATGTTTATGAATGATACCTACAGTCAATCCACCCAAGAATTACTACAAACTAATTTTGCCAGTAAAACATAATTAACAAACCAACAGCAAATTTACAATGGAATGAGGAAACCCCTATAAAAATCCCAACTCTAATGACTCTCAGCACCCAATAACAGTAATCTTTCTACGAGTGTTATTGTAGGGTTCTAGATCTGGCACAAACTCTTAAGTTTTATGTCTTACGTTGTACCATGTGGCTTTTCTTAAAGGCGAATTCTAGGTAGAAAAACTTATATTAATTATTGTATGAAATTTTTTTGGTAACGTTCCAAACAACGTGACATGGCTTTGTACCTGTTCAAAGGGTATTGTGATAAATCTAAAATGATGATATAACTTTCTTAATTTTTTTTTTATTTATTCTGGCTACATACTGAAGGTTTTATATTTGTTCAGATCTGGACTTTCGACAATACAAGGAATGTTTACTCCAGATAAATATAAAATTGGATGGCAGCAGCTACAAATTGAAAAAATATTTCAATATTGTACTATGTAGTGTTGGAATACAGCTATTTATAAACATGTAAATACCAAATATTTTGGTTGTATTTATTCCAACTACTTTTTGAAAAATTAAATAATGGCCAGGCTAATTACCAAGAACTTAAAATTCTATAACGTACCTTGAAAAAACATAACAAGGATTAGAACATATTCATGTTAAACAGTGTACATCGAAGTATTAAGTTGGACCACAATTAGACGCATAAGTTTCTTCCTCTATTTAAAATAAACCTAATTGTATTAAATAAATATTTTTTAGTAGGTTTTTTTAATATGGTGCTTACGGTGTTTTAAAAAAATTTAATTAAAAATTCCATATTTATTTGTATATTGTAATAAAAACCTACAAGCTATATGCACGTTGAAGGTAAGTCAGATGCTGGATGAAACTCTATATTCGGCCTGAGAAAACAAGATATAAGGGAGCTCTAAAAGGTGGATATGGTATTCAAAGAAGTTGAACAAACAGCTAGAAAGGATATTACAACAGATAATGGAACATGGAAAACATACAATACATTTTTTCCTTAACTCACCTTTGAAAGGAAGATATAAAATTACAGTTTAATTTATTTTTCAAATATTATTTTATTAACAAAACAAAAAAAAAACATTTATTTGGCTTGACTGAAAATACCTATGTACTTCTTTTTGTTTGCTTTTTATATACTAAGGTATATTGAAGTAATATGTTTTATTTATTTTATCCCAGTGCACCAATGTACCCACTTATCACGAACTCTCCGGAACCTACTTAGAAGGGATTCCTTTAAATTTTACAAATCCAAGAGGTAGAAACAGCCCCTCAACCTTTCCTTTTTATCCTTTAGAGTAACATTTCAACTAATAGAGTTTTAATCATTTATTTCAATCAACGTTTTTAAAAATATAAACATAACACAGAAGCTTGGCTAATTTGGTTTTCATTGGGATATTTGTGATATAATTTCTACTAACTCGTGGTTGGCCGATGTTTTATTCCTCTATAGTAGACTTGTAGGGTTTCTAGAATTTGTTATCAAAGAGAACAGCATCATACTGAGCTTTTATACTGATTTGATGGTTTAGAGGAAACACGTAGGGATTGTAAGCAAGTATAGAGAACCACCCCGTAGCAAAGCAAGTTCTTGCGCCTATACAACTGAAAGGTAGACAAATATCATATTTTGATAGCATGTAAATAAATACAATTAAATAGTATATCAAAATAAGAAGGGATTTGATTTTATAGGAAAGAAATACTATAGTGCCAATAATATTGTAGTTCATCACAAAATTGTTTCAATGATAATTAAGATTTTTCCTTTTTTTCTTTAATCTTAATATTTGATAATAAAATATTCCAATGTTTTCCTTTTTTTTCATAAGAATAGTTTTCTTCTGTTTGAAACCATTAAATATTAAGGTCATTAAGATTGCGTAGCTAGAAGAAAACTGTCATAACAAATAACTAACATTATTAATCCGCACATTAAAGATACACGAGATTTCCCATTTGTATATGCATATGGAGAGATAGGCCACTGGCTTTAAATGACAAGTGACTACTTAAAGTAACCCACTATCAGAAAAAGCAAACATCCAAACATATTAATTTTTATATTCGTTTAGTCTATAGTACATACATATTTGCTTTTTAAATTTT
Organism: Stictocephala bisonia; assembly: GCA_035578905.1. Taxonomy (NCBI): domain Eukaryota; kingdom Metazoa; phylum Arthropoda; class Insecta; order Hemiptera; family Membracidae; genus Stictocephala; species Stictocephala bisonia. Next base: position 11,004 of record JAQJVL010000398.1, on the reverse strand, counting down.
ACTTACTCAAATCAAGAACATTCTTGAGAAACTTGAATGAAAATCAATCATGATCCAGTATTCTCTTAATATACCTGAAATAGAGACACTACAAATAAATGCTATTAGCATTAGATAAAGCATTATGAAAATTTTACAAACCTTGTTTAGTTATATACCTGTTATTTATATGGTTTTTATACTCTCTGGCTCTGAAAAAGGTTTTAATCAAAATTAGTTGCAGGATGACCAATTAATCTACCATATTTATAAAAGCTTTCGTTTTATGATACAATGGTACTTCTAAATATATAAACACATGAAAGTATGTATATTAGCACCATGAATTTATGCCCAGGAAGATTTATTAATGCTTAGTCATAATTAAAGACGTTCCTCTCTTTGGCTGAGAAAAGTTTATATCAACAAATATTTTTAAGACTTAATAAAAAAAAATATTATCTTCATGTTTTGCTCTGGCACCGATTTCGATCGTCTCTGGGATAGCTACACCTTCCTCTATGTTTCTATTAGTTTTTATGAACTGTATCAGATGGTCGATTACTCATATACAGTACGTACCTTATTACCATCATAGTAAAGTACATGAAAGTACATGAAGAACATACTTGCCACAGCCTGTAAAGAGGGGTCATTAACAGGGGCATTCATACAAGTTTGTTAAAGTTTGGACGTCAGTTTTATTCAGTGACTATAGAGGTACTTTTATTTAGAATGTAGTTCTTATTGTATTTTATTATGTATGTTTATCTTAACTTTGCTCTTAATATACTAAGTTTAATGTAATTTTGTTATTTATTATGGTATCTTATGATTTGTTTTATTGGTTAACAACTGTATTATTGTAACTCATATTTGTTGAAATGTTATTACAAGCTGTCCAGGGAGTACATTCATCAAGTGTATCAAGTGTTTTAAAGATACTTTTTATTAAGTGTTTCCGTAACATTAATATCATTATGACAAAATATAAACATTATGATAACGTAAAGAAAATATGTAGTTTAGAAAGGCATAATAACATATTGGTATAGTAATTTAATCTGCCTGCTACTATCAAAGTAGTTTTTTTTAGTTAGCATAATACGTGTTGTTATATGTACAATACAAGTAAACGTCACACAACACAAATGTATTACAATATAAGCACAAAATGCACAAATATATTACAATAAAAGTAAATTTTTTGTGAATCCCTCTGGTCTGAGGAAGGTGAGCGTGGTGCACCGAAATCGTTCACCATAATATTTGTGCTTTTTGTACTTTTCTTGTAATATATTTGTGTATTTTGAGCTTATATTGTAATAAATTTTTATTGTGTGACGTTTACTTGTATTGTACTATCAAAGTATGGCTCCCGTGTGCCATCCTACTTTGGCGTATACGGAGCGTCCCCTGGGTGGCGAATAGGGGAGAGATCGGGAGATATGCGTAGCAGTTCTTCTGGTTAGGTCCATTGGACCCACTGACCATAAGTAGGTGCGGTCCTCCATTCATATTGGGGGTTGAGCATAGGGCTAACCACCTTATCTTGTAAAAATTTTCTGGTTACAAACCGTCAACAAAATGCCTCAGAAAGGACCGGATTAAATGGAAAACGACATAGGATACTCTCAAATGACTTATGATTTGGAACTTGGAACATTCGCTCGCTTGCTATTCCAGGAGCAGTGAATATTTTGTGGAATTAACTAGAAAGAAACAATATGGACAAAGTGGCTCTCCAAGAAATAAGACGGGCCTTTAGTGAGATAATCAGCTCTGGAAAATATTCTATATACTACAGCGGAAGAGATGATGGAATACACCAAGCGAGAACTGGATTTGCTATTAAAAAAACTCTGTTGGAAGCTCTAAATAAATTTGAGGCTGTGAATGAAAGGCTCTGCCTGATAGACTAAGGTGTAGATTTAAGAACATGACTGTGATAAATATGTATGCTCCAACGGAGGATAAAAAAGATGAAACCAAAGATGAATTTTATGGACAATTAGAAGAAATGATAGATGACATCCCTAATTATGATATGAAAATTACATAGGGTGATGCCAATGCTAAAGTCGGAAGGGAAGATATTTGGAGAGTGTCGGGTAGAGAATGTTAATGTTTCTGTTCCTGAACACGGAGGACCACTGCTCTTCCGGAGCAGACGGGGGAATAAACTAAAGACGTAAATAATTAATTAGAGAGAATTGACTCACCACAGAGATTGGTTGACCACGTATCCAACAGGAGTAGTTGGAGACACTTTTGGTAATCCAGTCCACCTTCCTTTGTCACAGTTCTAAAGCACTGAAGAGTAGTCGCGGAAGTACGAGCGTTTCGAAAGTCCAGAAGACCGACCACGTACCGCACAAACGAAGTTCTTGAAGGTCTGGATGAGTAGCACAAAGTTAGAGAGAGTTACAAGAGTTAGAGTTAAAATTTAAAGAGGCACACAATCACTAATTGTTGAGTTGGAAACGAGACCCGCGACCTTAAACTATGAGAGTGTGAGTGTGTGTTGTGTGGCGCGAAACCGTCACCTGAGGTGAGTTTATTCCTGAGCACCAATGAGAGCTCGAATTTGGGGTGGCGTGATGTTTATTCTAAGGGCAGATAACCCTCTCTCTCTCTTGGCTTTAGTGAACATGGGAAATACCAAAAATCAAATCTTATAACTACATAATATATCAACTATGTACAATCATCTTATTACCTAGCATACCGGCCACCTTGAAGTTATAAACTTCAATATAGAGAGAAAATGAAAAGATTACACACAACATATATAGGGTGATGAGTTACATGATAAAGAGCTTATTATTAAGTTATACTAAATTCTTAGAAATTAAGAGTCCACTTAGTTTAGTGGCAGAGGAAAGACCTTGATTGCGGGTCGAGTGTAAGTCCCTGAAGGCGTCTTGATTGTGACCACTCGCACAGTGCCATCAGGTCCAGGGTGAACGTCAGTGATACGTCCAAGAGGCCAGGTAAGAGGTTGTGTCGGGGATTGCACCAAGACGAGATCTCCAATTTTGAGGTTCTCCTGGGGAGTGCTCCATTTGGAACGTTGTTGTAGAGAGTGGAGGTATTCCAATTGCCAGCGATGCCAGATGCGTTGGTGAAAGGCCTGGACTAGTTGCCAATGGCGAAGTCGATTGGTAGGAACATCAGAGAGATCGGGTTCTGGTAGGGCAGCCAGAGGAGCACCAATCAGGAAGTGACCAGGTGTTAAGACTGAGGTTTCAGAAGGGTCTGAGGTGAAAGCAGTAAGTGGGCGAGAATTTAGCATTGCCTCTACTTGAATTGATAGAGTCTGAAATAGTGGTAAGGTAAGCACGGTTTCATTAATCACTCGTTTGAGATGGTATTTTGCACTTTTAACCGCACTTTCCCACAGCCCGCCCTGATGAGGTGCAGCTGGTGGGTTAAAATGGAACGTAATTCTTCGGGAGGAGGTAAAATGAACAATTTTGTCCTGTGCAACAGATGAGAGAGTTGATTCACGAATCACCTTTTGTAGTACTGAGTCTGCACCTATGAAGTTAGTTCCGCAGTCTGAATAGATGTTTGAGCACAGACCACGTCGGGACACAAAACGTGTGAGAGAGGCAATAAAACCTTCTGTAGTGAGATCAGTCACCACTTCTATATGAACGGCTTTAGTAACCATGCAGATAAAAATGCACAAGTAGACCTTAATGTGTCGCAGTCTCCTGAGATTGTGAATCTTGACAGTGAAGGGTCCGGCATAATCCACACCTGTTGATGAGAATGGTCGAGCTGGATTAACACGGTGTGCGGGTAAGTCACCCATAAGAGGAGTTTTGTTTTTTGGTTTATTCTTAAAGCACACGAGACACTGGAAAATACGTGAGCGTATGATACTTCTAGCACATAATATCCACACTTTGCGTGTTAGTAGTGCTTGTGTCAATTGAGGTCCAGAATGGAGATGGATGTGATGATAAAAGTCCATCAACAGCTTTACAACATGATGCCGTTTGGGAAGTACAATGGGATGACGAGTGTCATATGACATTGTGCCAGTCTACCACCGACACGTATAAGATCATCAGAATCTAGATAAGGATTCAATTTCCGTAGGTAAGTGGAGCACGCAGAATCTTTCTTCAGTGATTTAATGTCCTCACTAAATGCTGAACGTTGTACTAGTTTGAAAGTAACTACTTCAGCGGCATTCAGTTCACTGATGCGTAAATGACCAGAGATTTCTTTCTTTGATCGGCACAAGTTAACAAAACGTAACACGTATGCTAATACCCTTATGAGTTTTGTCCATGAGGAATATTTAGAGTATTTCCCACTCTGTGGGGCTAATTATAGTAAGCACACTAAGAGGTGTAGTCTTGATTTCATCCGCAGATTGAAGTTCTATTGGTGTGAAGTTAGGAATCGTCCAGTGAGGCTTAGATAGTCTTAACCATGAGGGGCCATGCCACCAAAGTGGGTGGTTGACGAGTTGAGATGCAAGAACACCTCGGGAAGCACAATCGGCTGGATTGTCTGTACCTTTAATGTGTCGCCAATGATGACCAGGAATAATTTCTTGAATTTGAGCGACACGATTTGCTACAAAGGTTTTCAATCGGTAGGTAGGTGTTTGTAGCCACGTGAGCACTACCGAAGAGTCACACCAAAGTGTCAGTTCATTAATCTTGAGATGAGAAAGCTGTCTAAGGTAATAATCAATTAGCTAGGACAAAAGATGAGCTCCACAAATTTCTAAACGCGGCAGGGTCACCCGTTTCAGAGGAGCCACACGAGTTTTTTGACAAAATTTTTCTCACAGTCACTTCTCCGCTAGAAGATTCACAATGAAAATACACTATTGTGGCATAACCACATTCTGAGGCATCAGAAAAGCCGTGTAATTCAATTACAGTAGCGTGGGCTAAAGGAAATGCTCGAGGCATCTTGAGTTGAGAGAGATAACGACTAGTGTCGTTAATAAATAATTGCCATTTATCGGCGAGATCAGGGGGGAGAGCATCGTCCTACTTTAGGCCTTAAGCCCATAGGAGCTGCATATAGCATTTAATGGATGCTATAGCTACCATGATTAATGGAGCTAGAAAACCGCAGGGATCGTACAATTTTGCAATGAGGCTTAATACAGAGCGTTTGGTTAATTTGTCTGTTTGATAGTGAAAAGCATAGCAAAAACAATTTTCTTCAGGGGACCAGTGCATACCCAGGATGGAGAACTGATGAAGTTGTTCTTCTTGCAAGAAACTAGGAGTTTCTAGATGTTCCGAAGGGAACCTGTCGAGGAGCTGGTTGGAGTTGGACGCCCACTTCCGAAGTTCGAGCCGCCACGACCTAAGAGTTGGATGAGCTGGTCTTGAAGCTCAAGAGCCGCCTCCACCGAGTCTGCCCCAGTGACAATATCATCCACGTAAGTATGATGACGTAGTGAGTTAGTGGCCTGAGGAAAGTCAGCACCTTCATCTTCCGCAAGTTGAGTCAGAGTTTTAATTGCTAAGTAAGGAGAGCTGTTCATCCCGTAGGTGACAGTGGTGAGTTTGAATGTGGATATTTTTTGCGGAAGGATCATCACGCCATAAAATGAGTTGAAAATGTTGATCATCAGGATGGATTTTTATTTGACGAAACATCTGTCGTATGTCACATTAAAACACTATTTTATGAGACCGGAAGTTCAAAATAATGTCACAAATATCAGTCTGTAACTTTCTACCGGTGGAAAGAATGTCATTGAGCGAGTAACCGGAACTGGTGTTGCTACTGGCGTCAAACACAGTCCTAAGTTTTTTTGTACTGCTAGAGTCTTTTAACACACCATGATGAGGGAGATAATAGTGAGGGGTGTCCTCATCATGGTCTATTTTGATCATATGACCGAGAGCTCGATATTCAGAAATGAAAGAGTGGTAAAGTTGAGCAAACTGAGGTTGTGCGTTAAATTTTTGTTCAAGAGACAGTAAACGCTTTTCAGCAGTACCCCGAGAGAGGCCAAGAGCAGAGGGATCCGTTCTGAACGGAAGTCGCACAACATAGCGAACAGTTGGGTCACGAGTATGAGTCTCTACAAAGTATTCGTCACAAGTGATCTCTTCTCGTGATTTAACACTGATGGGTGGTGCTTCTTCTTGTTGCCAGAATCGTTGTAAAGATGAGTGCAAGAGATCATCACTAGTAGACAAAAGAGATATTGAAAAGTTGACCGCAGCATCCGTAGTCGAAGCACAAGGAGCTTGACCCATGAGTATGTAGCCGAAGTGTGTGCCTATCACATGAGGCGTGTGAGGCTCAAGCGAATGATTCTCTTGAGTAAGAATTAGAGGTAATAGGGAGCTACCTATACCACCAGTAAGTGGAAGGAAGGGTCAGCGAGTGTATAAGGCTTGACCTTGTCCCACACGTCAGAAGCGATACGAGTGCGTGGTAAATCCACGGAGATTTTATCTAAGATATGAAACTGATGTTTGTTGGCCAATGCGTGGCCAGAGAGCGTTTCCAAATTTAGATACATTGTTCCCTTTGTAGAGGAGGAGTTTTGAGCGAGTCCAGATATTTTTGGATTGGAAGCATGTCGCTTGTCGTTCAAGATATTAGCAGCACGTTCAGAGAGAAGTTCACACATAGAGCCCGTGTCAAGTAATGCTCTAAATACATGAGAAATGCCTTGAGAGGTGGTTAGCTTAATTAAAGCTGTACCGAGTAACACCGTATAATTAGATGAAGAGAGAGAGTTAGAGCTATTTAGGGCAGAGCAATTTAATGTATCAGCAGAAGAGACAAAGAGAGATGAAGTTGTAGCTATATCCCTAGAGGTAACATTATGTTGATCTTGAGGTCTAGAGGACGTATGACTATATCGAGAGGGTTGATGAGAGAGATTAACATCAAAATGTAGCATTGTATGATGTCGCTTGTTACATGTGCGACACGTTGATTGAGACTGACAATCTTTCGAGCTGTGATTACCAAGGCATGAGAAACAACGTTGGTGTTTTTTTACTAATTCATGTCTTTCATGAGGTGAGTTCCTTTTAAAGGTTTCACAAGCATATATTTTGTGGCCTGTTTTATTACAAGCAAATCATTGCCAAGCGTTGTGTTTATTAGTTCTTGATTGTGACTGAGAACTGGTTTGTGTTGTGATCATAGAGACACCTCTGAGTGAAGAATTCACCCTTTTTACCAAAGCGTGTTTTTGTTGAGTTTGTAATCGTGATGAAATATTTTTGTTCACAAAAGGAAAGTTGTGTATATTAGCGTCTTCAGTTTTCGAGCACTCAATATTCAAATATTTTATTATTTCTTCCACACTAGGTAAAGAGTGAGGACTAAAGTCTTCACTCGCTTTAAATCGAAAACTTTCAAGTTTTTTACAGAGCTCATTGTCAAGTTTACGCAACAATAATGCAGATAAAAGTGGATTGTTTTGAGTCACATCACATCCCAATGCCTTCAAGGCTTGTGAATGTTCAGTGAAAATGTTCACGAATTGACGAATTCCCTTCAAAGAGGTAGCACTAACAGCAGGTAAGTCTAAGAGTTGATTGAGGTGTAGAGACTGCAACCTGCGAGTATTGTGATATCTATCTCGTAGTAAACTATTGGCCACGAGATCATTAGGTGCGGACAGAGTTAAACTTTTTACTAATGTTAAAGCATCACCTTGTAACAGACTGAGTAAGTATTGGAACTTAGCCACACTGGAAAGGCTTGCATTACGATGAATCATCGTATCAAACAGATTAATAAAACTTGTCCACGTTAGTGGGTCACCAGAAAACTTTTGCAGGTATATTTTTGGTAACCTGACTAGAGAGGATCCAGAATGTGAAACAGTACTGCTATCACTCAGTGAGCTAGGTGTTTTTGGTTCGACAGGAGGAGTAAGTACCTCAATGATTGCTGTCAAATACGCAAAGAGAGTTTCAATTTCATCTTGATCGGAAGATAAAGTTTCATCCGACACACCATCGTCAGAATCAAGAACTAAAACCCGTTGAAGGTTATTATCAAAATCAGCCTTTTTCTTTTTTATTTCATTAGAGAAGGCGTTTAGCTGTTTAACTTGTACAGAGGCTAGAGATTCAGTTTGAGTAGAGAATTCTTCTAGAATACCCTTCAATTTATTAAAACGCACTTTGAGAAGAGAAGTTACACGTGAGTAAATGGAACTGTTAAATTCACCCGTTTTGGGAGGCATGGTGAGATAATTAAATGGTAGTTAATTACAAGAGACAACAATACAGTGATATGAACCAAAACATAAATTCATAAACATAAATTTTTTTGGCATAAACAAGTTAATTATTTTGGACACATTGAGATGTGAGATATTTAATCAACTAAAAAATAATATACAGGCCCAACTTTAATCATTAACATAGTTTCAAAGAGAGTGACACAAAACAATTTATGAGGTTTTCAAAAAAACCTTTCTCAAAGAGTAATTTTCCTTTACAAATTACAGTAATTAGTAACATGAATGACAAAGGAATAATAAAAAACATTAAAAGAGAATAAGTAAGACTAATTAAAAAAAATACCTTTTGTTAATTTAGTTAAACGTTTAAGTTATGTGGCAAACTTCAATTCAACTATGACCTATTGTCAAATTTAACAATATTAAACAAAAATGCTCAAACAAAATTGATAAAATGGATTATTGTCATTTACAGCATATACCATTCAAAGAAATCAAAGTAGAAACAACAACATGATGTGTGCAACATTAAATACATCAAAAATTACTCGATTGATAAAAATAAATTACTACAATTGAACTAATTAAAATATGAATGAATAACTTTGTGATAATTAAGAATGATTACCTAACAACCTACTATTTGACTGTTAATTCTGGACACTCAATGTTACTTTATAAGTGAGTAAAATAACACTTTCATTTAACCTTGTTAGAATAGAAAATATATGTCTAGATTGCTATTAAAATAGAGTGAATAATTATTCTAATACAGTAGAGTGTTTAGTATTAGTGCAACAAAGTAAAAGCAAAAATAATATAATCCATACAAAGTAAACCTATACAAGTCAAGAAGGTAAACAAACAACAATGATCTATTTGACAGTTGTTGACATTTCAACCTTAGAGAGAGAGAGGGAGAGAGAGAGAGAGAGAGAGAGAGAGAGAGAGAGAGAGAGAGAGAGAGAGAGAGAGAGAGAGAGAGAGAGAGAGAGAGAGAGAGAGAGAGAGAGAGAGAGAGAGAGAGAGAGAGAGAGAGAGAGAGAGAGAGAGAGAGAGAGAGAGAGAGTTATTGATCGCCTCGTGCTGCTATAACTGGTACGAGGGGTGAGAACCAGTTTTAGATACTTGAACTCTACATCACAAAACTTAACTTTGCCAAATTGTTTCATTAGTAAAAATAATGATTGATTGCAAAAGAAAGTCGAAAAATTAGCAATTCAATTCTAAGAGATTATTCAATTCAATATTGTCTCTTAGTTGATTAGAGTTTTGTTGTACAGAGGGTGGCCAAATTATTAGACTAGACTGCTTTTTTAGCGAAGAATATGAGAAAACTTTATTTTAACAACTTGTTACATCTTAGATTACAACAAATACATTTTTTTAGTACTTTGTGTGCATACCCTTGTTCTTAATTAACATTTTTATTCTATTTGGCATGCTTTGGACCAAATTTTTACAATTGTTCTTAATTTCCTCATCATGGTGCCACACTTGTATTAACAGTTCAATAAGTCCTTGTCGAGTTGTAACTTTGTGATTTTTCATTCTTTTCTTCACAATAGCCCATAGATTTTCAATTTTTTTTTTTTTTTTTTTTTTAATAATAATAATAATAATTTATTTATTTCCTCTTTGTAATACAAGTAAGTAAAATACATAACTTGCTTGGAATTAATAACCACCAAATCAAGTATACGGTGGTTATGAAAAAAAAAAAAACAAAAAACAAATGTTACAAATTAATTATAAGTCCACGTAGTCTTCCTTTGCAAATTGCACTTGTCTTCAGCGGCATATGCAGCGCATGCTTATAAATAATATTGCAATATAACAATATAACAATACAACAATATAACAATATAACAACATAGCAATATAACAATATAATAATATAACAATATAACAATAAAACAATAGATATTACAATCGAACAACAGCTTTCACTTGTAATTGGACTACTAGTATTTAGTGACCATCCAAAAAGTTTTGATAGATCGATTATTGACTATGATATGTACAACTAACAGTTAAAATTATCTTACAATAGTAAAGAAAAGATTAATGTCACATGTATCGTTGAGCCAATTTTTAAGTTTCTTACAAAATATTGATAAATTAAAACTGTTTTTTATTTCAATAGGCAACAGGTTGAAACATTTTGGACCCAAGTAAACAAAAGTTTTAGAGAAGAATGACTTATTAATTCTAGGTCTTACAAAATTCTGTTGGCTGGTACTTCTGGTTGTGTAATGTAGGTTCTCTGTTCCCCTGTTGCCACTTTTTTTATAAAACATTCTTAAAACTTTGAAAATGAATAGGTTTTTTATTGGTAGTATTCTTAAATTTTTAAAATGCAAAGCGGTATTTTCCCTATGACATTTAAACAGTAATATTCGAACAAAATATTTCTGAGTTACAAAGATTTTATTGATTAAGTTTTCGTGAGTCCCTCCCCAGAATTCAATCCCATACTGAAGACGTGATTGAATTAATGAAAAGTACAGGTTTTTCAATAAATTTTGGCTGCAAAAGTTTCTTAAAAAATAAAAAGCGCGAATTGATTTTCTGATTTCAGCGTGTAAATTGTTGATGTGGCTTTTAAAAGTGATTTTGTCGTCCAAATGAATACCCAAATATTTGATTTCTGTCACTTGTTCAACCGATTCACAACTACAGTTGTTGATATTACAGCAAGTATGGTATTTAAAGCTATGATTAAAATTAAAACCGGTTAAATCAAAGTTAACTATTTTGGTTTTCGAGACATTAATTACCATACAGTTTTTCTCACACCATTTCCTCAATAGTGC